>PVKS010001181.1:0-22446 GCA_004027875.1 Aplodontia rufa
TTGGTATTGGGATTCAAACCCCCAAGTGTTTTTCCTCTGAGCTGCATTCCCAACCTTTTTTTATTTTATTTTGAAACAGGATCTTGCTAACGTATCCAGATGGCCTAGAACTTGAAATCCTTATACCTCAACCTCCCCAGTATCTGTGATTACAGGACTGAGTGCCACATCCAGCTCCTTTGATCATTTATTACATGTTGCTCTTATTTTAAATAATTATGTTGTTTTGGAAACTACATGAGTATAGTACTTGAAAAACAAAGTGTTCAAAAGGTCATAGGTGATACTGTGAGTTTATTTTGAGACAGGGTCTCACTGAGTTGCTTAGGGCCTCCCTTAATTGCTGAAAGTGACTTCAAATTCATGATCCTCCTGCTTCAGCCTCCTGAGTTGCTGGGATTATAGGCATGTGCCACTGTACCCAGCTCTCAGGTGTTCTTAACCTAAACAGCAGAGAAACTTTTCATATTTAACCCCTTTCTTGTTTTCCCTCTGCTGGAGAAATAGACCTTTTTTGGTGCATGGAGTTGGGAAAGGAATGTGAAGTCCTAGGTCTTTAACCTTGGGTTGAACCTAACTCTGCTATCTGGTTTTCTACTACTACTTGTGTAATACATCATCTTTTCTCATTGAAAAGTTGGTTGTGTCTTGTAATTTCTTCATAGCAGAAAATGTATCATTTTTAATGCTTTCTCCCTGCCTCTGTTCTCTTTTTCCCTTTTCCTTCTACCTTTTTCCTCCTATCATTTCATAAAGCAATTCATAATTGCATACACTGGCCTGTGAACAAATAGTTTGGTATATTACCTTTTTATGCACTGTATTGAAGATGAAAAAATACGTTATTTTAAGTATGAATAAGAATACTTTGCATTGAATGTAGAGGAATGTAGGCTTGGTGAATGAGTCTACATGATTTGTTATTACGTTATAAAATGAGATCAATAAAGCAACATAATGGAAAAATATATGTAATTATAAGGTGTTTAATCGTAGCGTTACATATAAAGCTATAACATGTATTGCATGTGAGGCCATGTCCTCTGTTCTCACAGGCCTTTTCTTGGCATAGAATGTCACTGGACTTCATAAAGTTTTAATGTTTGGGATAAGTCTTTTTCGTTTTTTTTTTTTTAAGGTTTTGGTTTCAAATTAAGATATTCTACTTTTCTCAAAGTAATTCTTAAAGTGAGTATGCAACCAGTGTAAATATTAAGTTTATTTTCAAGAAAACATTCATACCAATTTACAAAAACTGACAAAGAAAATCAGAAAGTCAAATCATTGGGAGGCATTAAGAAAGTATGTCCTGCTAATTCCCTATAAATACAACTATGAAATATAACTTAAACAACTGCTAAACCATTTCCTGTTAAGATTTTTGTCATCAAGTGTGGTGGTGCATGCCTGTAATCCCTGCGGCTCGGGAGGCTGAGAGAAGAATCTCAAGTTCAAAGCCAGCCTCAGCAACTTAGCAAGGGCCTAAACAACTTAGACCCTGTCTCAAAAAGTAAATTGGGTTGGGGATGTGGCTCAGTGGTTAAGTGCTCCTGGGCTTAACTCCTGGTACAAAAAACCCAAAAAAACAAAACTTTTTGTATAAAAACAAATACATAGTTGTGAGGCTAAGACAAAGTTTCTTGATGAACTCAGATGTGTAAATGTTGGATGTTAGTTCTGTGGAAGTTTACATGTTAGAAGTCTTAATTCTTTAGGAGTCATCTTATTTTTAATTATACTTTTTAAGGACTATATTAAATATGTGGGGGGGAAGCTTGTTAAATTTAGAAGTCATAGAATATTACAAAAAATGAAGGCATCTGTAATGTCAGGGAAAGCATTGTTTTCAAACTGAAAAGGTGTCCTAATAACTGAAAAATATGGAAAATATGATCAAGTTATGTGACATAAAAATTCATATCTTGATTTAAAATATTGCAACATTAGGAATAATTTTAGAAATAGAAATTAAAAATAAGGTGAGATCTTTTATTTCAAAGTTAACAATACTGAATGGTAATGAGAGTACTGTAATCATACTGCTGGTGGCAGCATAACCAAGTTTAATTTCTCTAGAAAACAATTTGGATTGTTTTTGGAGTACATGGCAAGACCTAAAAAGTATTTAAATTTTTGGAGTCTTTCCCCATATTTTGTAATTAATTGTAAGGAAGTTACTAAAAATGACATAAATAGGAATTGAAATGTTTGCATATTGTGATTAAAACTCTACAAATAAATACTTTGAAAATCTTGAACTGTATGTGATTTTCTTCCACCTGTGATATGGTTTTATTAGTTTAGCAACTACAATTTCTTAAAATTTATAATTGCTTTTGGTCTTTTTTTAAAATCAAACTTAAATACAGATATGATTTAAAGAGTCAGATAATTACATGAAGGACATTGGGTTTGTGGGGAAGCCAGCCTTTGAATCCTTTCACATTCTGCCTAGAGAGATCAGGAGCCCCTTCAGTTCCTTTCATTGATTCTTTGGCCATTCACTACCACATCTCCAAATTGTTATTGGCTTTCAGTTTTCATTAGTTCTTGTTGATTTTCAATTTTAGCCATTATCTATTTAGTGAAGGATGATTTAGTGTTCTTATTTTTCTGCATAGCTTTCTGTTTCCTGTTCTCCAGTTCCTCAGTCAATTATAACTTTGGTTTAGAACATTATTTAGTGTTATGTTATAAATGTTACTTAAAATTGCTCTTTTGTAGTAGACTATTTTTTCCATTTTCTGCAAAACCTTTTTTTCTGGCATTAATTTTCTTATCTTTTTTTTTTCATTTGAACTTTTCTATATACCTGCATATCAAAATCTGGGCCAGCTTTGTGTTTGGGAATGTAGCTCTCTAAGGAAAGGAATAGAATATGGTTAAGATTCTATGTTTAGGAATTTATATAGTTTTCTTATCTGTTAGAAATAGTTAAACTTGGTAATAAGAATGTTATTGGATTGGTAACTGAAAAATTGGTAGTTTGCTAGTAAAAATTAAATAACTTTGATATTTGGGTTATGATCTTGTAAGAGCCTGCTAAATGACTAAACTCTCAACTTTGTTCAACAATTAAGAGGATCTTCATGACTCAGTAATTTTAAGGACAGCTCAAATTAATTAGGAAGAAAGCTTCCATGGTTGGGAAGAAGTAGCTTTCGTACTGTCTGCAGCATCAAAAAAAAAAAAAAAAAAAAGTCTGTGTTATGAAAAGATTGTCCTGAAGATTCTGTGATCATTGCCTCCTGCCTTCTGACCGCACAAGGATCATTTTAACTGGCAGTTATTATGAATGGTAAGCTGGTCAAAATCAGAGATACATAATAGTGATAGGATGCTGAAAAAGGGAAACACAGGGGAGTGATGATGCAGTGATTGGAGGTCGTGGCAGCAGGTATTCTAATAATGAAGGCAACTTATCTTCATATTACTGTCAACTCACATGCATCTGGGATAGAGAAAGATGCCTGTTTACTGAAAGAGTAACTGAAGTCAAATATTTGATAAATTTCAAAGGGCACTTCAGTATTTAGTGACTAATAAAGGCATCCCTTCAGTACACTTATTAATCTCAGATGTTCTTTGTATTTACAAGTTGCAGAACAAACATAGCAAAATCATATGTAGCTTTCTAAAATATGGTTCCAGATTCCCTGTAAAGATAGGTTGAAAGCAGAAATTTGAAAGTGTAGGTTTGCAGGTAAATGTTCAAAATAAAAGGTGGATTTGATCTGTGGGTTGATTTGGTACCTTAAATCAAGGCATGGTTGTGTCTAGCCTCTCTTTGAAGTTAGTGAAACAGTACAAACACTGTATTGTATACCCAAACTTAGTGTGCGTTTTCATATGAATGCATTTATTTAAGTATTTCAGTGGAAAGTTAGAGATTACCTGAACTGTGTTTTTCTTTCCTGGAAGAGTTTCATTGGCATTCTAAACTGTGAATATAACTTTAGTAGATTAGGTAGCTGGTGAAGTGGGGGTACAAAAAAGCACACTATGAAGCTGTAAGAGGATTATGTGTTTCCTGCTGAGAACTCATTACTACAATACTTTTATCCCTCTAAGAATTTTACAGTGTCAGTGAAACTGGTAAGTTGTGGTTAGTTTTTCCAATTTGTACTCAAATACTAGTGAAGTGGATGCCTCCTGTAAACTAGAGCTGGTCTCGGATATGCTAATAAATGCTACATGTACTCTTGGAGTATTTTGATAGCATTCTTTCAAAGAAGTCACTACAAAGGGTCTTTGCCCCCTGGTTCTGTACTTTTAAAAATATAAGTAAAAGATTCATAATACCACATCCAATAATGGTAATGCCTTAGGTAGTAGTTTCATATAATTTCCAAGGGTAAACAGTGGCAGGGCTGGGATGAACTAGATTAAAAGATTTCCGATCCCTGGTCCATAGTACTATATAGAAAATAATACATTTGGTGGATATATCAGAAATGGGATGAAATTCAACTTATGTAACTAGTAATAACTTGCACTTAAATGGCTTTTAAATATTATAAAAACAGTAAAATAACAAACATGTAAGCCTTTTACCGCTTAAACATATATATCTTACTTTATCTGGTTCTTTTAGTTACTGAAAAAACAGATTAATAGCCTCACTTTGTAAATGGTAATAACATTTAAATAATTGTGACTTGCCCAAAGATTCATAGCTAATAAGTAGCAGTCCAGTCTCTAACAGATCCTTGACTGATTTCTTCATTATGTGACGAAGTCTCATTGCTTCTCCTCACTTATTCTGCACTTTTATTGGATCACAGAGGGAAACTAAACTGATGTATGACTACCTAAATTCTTTTGAAGATAAAGATTGATTAAAGCCACTCACTGGTAGAAATATCGGTTGTGTTTTTGTAATCGAAGATATAAATAAAGCTGGGTTTTACCATTATTTAAAGAAGTCCTATAATGAAACCTTTAAAACAATGAATTCCATCATAAAATTAGGAAACTATGTATACACACACATACATATACATGTGTATACATGCACAAACATAACTCTGTTATTGAGTGGATTTTCACATTATTTAAGAATGGTATACTTCGAGGTTTAGGGAGTTGGTTGCTGCACTCCTCAGCCAGAGAGAGGCCTTCCTTCTGGGAAGTCACCCTAGAAACCAGATGGAAAAAGTAATGGTGAAAAAGCACGAAGGGAATTTATTTAATATAACCATACTAGGAAGACGAGCTGGGGTGGGGCAGGGGAGCATGTAGTTTAGGCCCTATGTCCAGAGGTATTAACATGAGTTTTGGGTTTAAGTAGGGGAAGAATTGGGGCAGGGAGCAAAAAGTATGAACTAACATACCTACACAATACTACTCAAGTGTGAAGTGTAAGACTCACCTGTTATCTTTTTTGTTGGTTTTTTTTTTCTCTTAAGCTGAAGAATGAACCCAGAGCCTTATGCATGCTAAGCAAGTGCTGTACCACTGAACTACATCCTCAGCCATTTTTTTAATTGTTACTTTGAGACCGGGTTTCACTAAGTCACACAGACTGGCTTGGAACTTAGGGTCCTCTTTCCTTAGCCTCCCAAGTAGTTGAGGTTACAGTTGTGCAACTAATTACAGTCTTGAGACTACACCTTCCCAAAACTCAACCATTTTCTTTTCTTTCTTTTTTTTAATGTAGCAGTAGGGGTTTTTTTTATTGGTTTAACATCATCTTACATAATGAAGGGATTTGTTGCTTCATACTCATACATGCATATGTAATAACAGTAGCTTAAATCTGATCCTTGTTGAGGATCTCCACCCCCTCCCCCTCACCCATCACCCTCTCCCCATCTCATTTTTCCTCTGTACTTCCCCCATGTTACAGATATAAATGACCATATACATATATTGTAATCATTGAAATTGCTAGATTTATATGCCTGCCTGAGTTCACTTTTGCTTCTCATGTGAGTGAAGTGTACTCTACAGTATTAATCACCCCCTATTTTTCCTTATTTTTCTCCCTCCCTTTCTCCCCTACCCACCCTTCATAGCTATAGTTCCAATAGCTTATGTGTTACTTCAAATTTGGTGGGTCTATTAAATAAACTTGATTAACTTTCATCCTATCTTAGGTTTTACTCTAGCTTCCATATATGAGAGAAAGCATTCGACCTTTAAGTCTCTATTTTTGGCTTGCTTCACTTAGCATGTTTTTTTTCCTTTTCCATTCATTTATCTGTAAAAGCCATGATGTTGTTCTAATAGCTGAGTAGAACTCCATTGTGTATGTACACACACACACACACACACACACACACACACATTCACATATACCACAGTTTTTGGATCCATTCATCCAGTGAAGGGCATCTAGGTTGTTTCCATAATTTAGCAATTGTAAATTGAGCTGCTATAAACATGTCTCTGTAATATACTGATTCTAACTCTTCTGGGAAAATACTCAGGAATGGGATAGCTGGTCTACTGTTTTCTTGAAATGAAGCATAGTCATGTGAACAGTGCCCAGGTGAAAAAATAGAACTTCACCAACAACCCAGAGTTCCACACATGGTATCTTTCAGTCATTCCTCATATCAAAGTATAACCACAATCCTTATTAAATATTTAGTTCTGATATTAATGTTAAATATGGGAGAGCATTATTGAACTTCATTTGTTCTTTGCATCCAAAGCAAAATATTTCCATCAAAAACAGTATAATAATTAGCATCATGATTGAATACCTTATTGTAAATTAACCCCCCTCTTAATGTAGAAATTATACAATGATGAGTACTCAAAATTTTAACTGTAATGATATACTGGAAATCAACAGCTAAGCATGAAAATAAACTTGTGGTGGCAACTGCTAGTTATTTACCAGAATTCATTCTTCCGTTTGCTGTCGATAGCACCTAATGTAAATCTTGAGTGGATAGCTCAATACGTATTTGCCAAGTTGAAAAAGTACTCTCAATTATAAAAGTGACATTTCTTAATTTACAAAAGCTGCAAAACATAGGAGATGGAATATTTTGTCTAGGACAAAGCTGGGGTTTGTGAAAGCTAATACTTAGTTAGATTTTAGTGGTATATGACTTGTACAGCATTTCCCCATGCCCGTCTCCACCCTAAAGTTGCTCTGCTGTGAATAGAAAAGGATTTTTTCCTATGGAATGCTTGGAAAGCTCTTAAGTTGTAGGTGAGGCTGTATTTCCTAGCCTGCTAGCTAATTGATGTCTTGTAGATAAGCAATTGCCTGTGGAATGTAAGGAGAAGCTGCAATGTCTGCTTCCCTTCTGCTGAAGATGAAAATTCATGAAACTGGACTTCCTTTCTTTTTCTTTTCCCATTATCTGGACCAGCATCTATCTTTGTAATTTATGTGTACCCAAATGACTGGAACAGAGTTGCCATCTGACCAGGAACAGTCATCTTGGACTGTCGTTTTTTGTTTGTTTTTGGACCATTTTATGAGAGGAAAAAAACCTTGAAACTTGATTATTTCTTAAGCCATTGTTTGACAGAGGTGTTTGCAATAGCTGCTTAGCCTATGTTAACAAATGCATACTTCATCCAAGTGATTTTTTTTTAGTACTGAGGTTTGAACCCAGTGCATTGCCCTTGCTAGTCAAGTGCTTTACCACTTTGCTGCATCCCCAGCTCTTTTTATTTCGAGACAGGTTCTTACCAAGTTGCTTATTTTGACCTTGAACTTGGAACCTTCCTGCCCCAGCCTCCAGAGTAGCTAGGATTATAGGTGTGTGCCACCATGTCTGGTTCCAACTAATTCTTTTTTTTTTTTTTTTAAAGAGCGAAAATCAATTTTTAAGTAATTTTTTCATCTCGTTTTTGTTTCTCCGACACTTATTTGTGCAGATGGTGCTGGGATTTGAACTCGGGTTCTTATGCATGTCAGGCAAGTGTTCCAAGCACTAAGCCACCGCTCCAGCCCTCCAAGTAATTCTTAATAACATATATACTGTTTTTTTTTTTTATTTTAAAAGAGAGAGGGACAGAGAGAGAAAGAGAGAGAGGTAAACAACTTCATTTAGTTTTTTTATCTGGCCTTCATTGCTCCAACACTTATTTGTATATGTGGCTTGGGTTTAAACTTGGGTCCTCACGCATGCCAGGCAAGCGTCTTAACCGCTGAGCCACCGCTCCAGCCCCACGTCTACTTAAAAAAAAAAAAAAATCTGTAGTAGTTCTAAACTAAAGTTGCAATGTACATGAATTATTTATTAAAATACTTAGCCCAGGTTTAAGATTACCCTTATGAGGGGTTGGAGCAGTGGCTCGGCGGTACAGCACTTGCCTGGCATGCTTGAGTACATGGGTTTAAACCCCAGCACTCAGGTACACAACTCAGTGTCAGAGCAACGAAAGCCATGTGAAAAACTCAATAAAAATTGATTCTGTCTGTCTGTCTCTCTTTAAAAAAAAAAAAAAAGATTACCCTTATGATGTCACTTGTACCCTTGCAGTCCTATGATTTTCTCATTAATGGAAATGATTAGCATACTAGAGATATTTAGAATCTTTGCAATAAATTGAGCAAATTGAGCATTTTGCACAAATTGAGTGCTATGTATTTAAAAAAGACAAAAGATAGTTTAAATCTAGTGAATACCATCCAAAGTTTTAGTGTTTTAAGGAATTATTCACTTCATGTTATCTCATCAATATGTACATACGTATGTCTTATTTCCACCACTGGTACCTGTTCATTTGACAGCGAGATAGCATGGATATGCACTGAAGAAACCTCATGACAGTTATGTATCAAATGAGAAGGAGCATCATTTTCATTAGTATCTTCTAGTGGAAAACCAAAGTAAATGCAGGGAATATAACATTTAGGAGGTAAAGGAATGTGTGTCCTCTTGCTTAGTAGTAATTGATCTGAATCACCCACACCCCTTCATCTTTATTACTGGTAAAAGTAAAACTGTATTTAATTTTTTATTGGCATGTTATGTTTATGTATAATAGATTGTGGCATACTCATTTATGCACATTACAGGTTTGATCATTTCATGCCCTAGTGTCTTCCTTTTCTCCTCCACTCTGGTCCCCTTTCTCTACTCTTCCTTTCCCTACTATCATAAAATGCCTGCTCCCCCACACTTTCTCCTGTTGTCTCTCCTGTTTCCACATACAAGAGAAAACATATGACCCTCAACTTTCCAATTCTGGATTTTTTCATGTAACATAACACTCTCAAATCCATCCACTTTCCTGCAAATGACATAAAAATCATGTATTTTAAATGATGACTTTATTCATGAGACTACATATGAAGTTGAAATGTTTGGATTAAAAAAAATCTCAAAATTTAGCCTTGAAATTAAATGTTTCACAGACTATTTGTTAAAATTCTTAACCCATGTAAACCACACCTAATTCAACTGAATTTATTCAGATAATCATAACATTCGGGTGACTAAAATATTATTTTAATAGAGTGTTTATTAATATAAATAGTAAATGTCAAACGAGCAAGCTTATGTCAATCTTACTAGGAAAACTGGATAAAACATTGCTGGGCTCTACCCCCAGTTTCTGATTTAGTAGATCTGGGTGAAGTGTAATAATTTGTATTTCTAATTCCCAGATCTGATGCTGCTGATGCTACTCTTACAACTACAGTTTGATTAGCCACTGATACAGGTTATGTAATATCTTTCCAAACTTAAAAACACATAGAACAGTGAACACTTGCGTCTCATTATTTTGCTTTAACACGTATTAAATGTTTTGTTACATTACTTCAGAAAAGTACTGCAGATGCAGTTAAATATGCATATCTCTCCTACCAACTGAGTCTTTTCCTTTCTGGGAAGATAGCCACTTTCCAGAATGTAATAATCCCCATGTTATATAATGTCTTACTACATATCTATATCTATATTTCTATATCTATCTTTCTCTCTATATTTATATCCCCAAAAGGGAGGTATTTTGCACATTTTTAAATTGTTGATAAATAGTACATGTCTTTTTGTAAATTTTTATTTTATATTCTGAGATTTTTTACATATGTTTCATCAAACATACAATTATAGCTGCAGCATAATCTCATTACATAATATACTATTTTATTTTATCCTTTCTTTCACCCATGCATTTAGATGCAGCAGGCAATATAATGGTGTATAATCAACTGCCATTCCTTACTCGTCTCCTTTTTTCCTTGAGGGAAAGGTTCTATGAATATTTCTTCCCCATATCTGTACTTAAGAAAAGGTAGCTTCTTAGTTCCAGAGGACTAAATGTTGATTGGTCTAAGCCACTCAAGCAAAGTAAGTGATTTGCACTGGCACAACCATGTGGTACAGACCTGATGAAGATATGTAAGGGAAAATCTGGAAGGGACTTAAGGACAAGAGTTGTCTCCCTGGTTAAAAAGAGAGATGAAGATCTAGCTTTGGATGTGATTGTTTAAGAGGAGCATGATTATGGGATTAGCAGTTATCTAGAGACTTTATATGAAGACATATCTGAGGGTGAAAGTGCTTGGGTTTTTGACACTGTAATTCTGGAATCACCTGTCTTCCAACTTCTTATGAGGAAGTTTATTTTTCTATCTAATTTGATTATTCTGTAATTTATAACCAGATGATCATGTTGGTATGTACTTCACATTAACAAAATAATGTGATAAAAGATTCTTGAATTTATCTCCTTGTAGCTAAATGCCAGGGTAGATGGAAGTGGAATTTGTGGGCTGTAAAGTGTGTTCATACTCAGCTTTAGTAGATATCAATTTTCTTTCCCAGTTGAGTTGCCAGCAGCTTGTATTTCTCTAGATATTTGTTCAACACTTAGTATTGTCAAATGTTAATGGTAGTATTGTCAGTATTGTCCACTAGTGCCTTGGAGTGTTATCTAGGTTTGCTTTTTCTAGATTATTAGTAGCCACCTTTTCTGTTTATATCTTTTGTATAATTGTCTGTGTAATGTTGGGATTTTTTCCTTATTGATGCACATTCATGTATTTTGGATATTATACACATTGTTTATATATACACACATTGTAAATACCTTCTAGTGTATGGCTTGTGATAAGCTTTGTGGTATTATGATTTTTAAAGAATTGCATTTAATTAAGTCAATCAAATTTTTTCTTTTTTGAATGTGCTTTTTGTTTCTGATCTTGAAAATCTTCCACTATCCCAAGTCATAATGATATTCTTCTACTTTTCTTGTAAAACTTAAGAATTTTGCTTTTCACATATGGGTCTTTAAAACTCTTGGAATCTGCTCGTGTGTGGTGTAAAAGACTGTTTTCACAATCCATATTATTGATTCTAAACTGTGTTCTGTTCTATTGGCCTATATTTTTGGCCCTGTGCCAGTTCTATTTTAGTGTAACTGAACTCTGTTAATTTACCAGTTCTCTGAATTGTCTTATCTTTGGGTTTTTGCTCTTCCATATGAAATTTTGAATTTGCTTGTGAAGTCTCACTAACGCAGCAACCAGAATATCGATTGGCATTGAATTAAATTTACATGTATGCTTGAACAACTGTATGTCTTATATAATGTATCCCATCCTCCCATGTAGATGATATTTCACATTTGTGTAACTACCACTCAGGTTTGAAAAGAGAACATTATGATACTTCAGAATCACCCTCACTTTTTTAACAATTATTGTCCTTTCAATAAGTAGTCATTATCTTCATTTTGGTGTACTCATTTTTAACTTTATATAAACGTAATTATATGGCTTTTCTCAATTTTTGCCATCTTTTGCTCAGTCTCAGTTGTGGAATTCATCTCTGTTTAGGTGTAAGTCTGTAGTTTCAGTTTCATTGCTGTTTTTCCATTTTACAATTGATGCACATTTAGGATTTTTTTCAGTTTTGAACTGTGACAATGATTAGACATTCCTGTTGATATCCTTTGTTGTCCATGTATTTGTATTTCTTTTGAGCCCATGGCCAGGAATAGAATCACTGAGTGAGTGGATTATACATATGTTCAACTTTTGGCAAATCTTGACAAACAGGTTTCCTAATACATACTAATTACATTCTTACTAGCGGTGTATGCAAGTTCCAGTTAACTCCGTATTCTTTCCTACTTTCTTATTGTCAGTCTATTATATTTTAGTGGTTATGTGTAGTCTCTAATTGTGGCTTTAAATTTTCCTAATGACTGTTGGTATTGAATGTGTTTTCATATGCTTCTTAGTAATTCCACTACACTTATGAAGTGCTCATTCAAGATTCCACTCACTTTTCCACTGGGCTGTTGTTAAGTTTTGTATTGATTTATGGGAGTTACTTATATTTGCTCATACATTGTGATACTCTTCTCTTAATCCATGGTTTGCCCCTTTTGTGTGTGTGTGTGTGTGTGTGTGGAACTGGAGATGTTAATTAACCCAGGTGTGCTCTACCACTGAGCTACAGTCCTGGTCTTTTTTTAAAATTCCTTTTAGTTATATATAATATTACAGTTCATTTTGATATAATTATACAGGCATAGAATATAATTGCTCTAATGTAGTTCCCACTACTTCCTTTTTTTCTCCCCTTCTTTCTCCCCCTTTCTTTCCCTCTACTCTGCTGATCTTTCTGCTATTTATTTATAGTTTTTTTCTTATTTAGTGCCTTGTGGATATACATGAAGGTAAAATTCACTGTGGTTTATTCATATATGTATACAGGGAAGTTAAGTTAGATTGATTTTTATTTGGAAAGAAATGCTGCCCAGGCTGACTTCCAACTTGCAATCCTGCTTCAACCTCCTGAGTACTTGAGATTATAGGCATGTACCACCATACTTAGATGCTTTTTTGATTTTTAATGTTGTCTCTGAAGAAATTCTCAATTTTAATGAAGTATATATCAGTCTTTTTTAAAAAATGTCTTTCGTATCCTATCTTAATGGTCTTAAAATTCATTTTCTAAATCTATAGTTGTACTTTCCAATAACAGCAGACAGCGGCTACATGTTACTAGTGAACGCTTAGTCTAGATTAAGATGCTGTAAATGTGAGATCATTCCTAATTTCAAAGACATAACATTAAAAATGTAAAATATATCACTAATAAATTTAAGACATAATGCATTAATTAGATTGACATGAAATTAGTTTCAGTTGTTTTAGAAAACTTAAAATTTACATAATTGACTCACATTATATTTCATTTTTAGATTCTGTAAGTTTGCTATCCAGTAGAATTTTCTATAATTTATTGGTAGACATGTTCTATATTTGTGCTGTCTAAAATGGTAGCCATTAGCTACATGTGGATATCAAACATTTAAAATGTGACGAGGGAGACTTAGAAGCAGAATTTTAAATTCAATTTTAGTTAATTTACATTTGAATACCCACATATGTCCAGTGGCTACCTATATTGGGCAGCCAATTCTAGATACTTTATTGTTTTAACATTTATATTTTCAGATTTAGGTTCATAATCCATCTGTAATTTTTTTAATATGGTGTGTGAGGTGGTAGTCAGGTTGTATTGTTATTTTTTTCTTCTACATGGAAGCCCATATAGAAGACCATATTGGAACAAGCACCAAGGAAAAGAATATCCTTTCTTGCTTTTTTGACTGTATTGTTCCTTTGGTCTATTTGTTCTTATACCAAATACCACACTATCATTAATATAGTAGAGCAGGTATTCCTGTCTTTTTATCTGGAAGAGTGTCTTGGCCGTTGTTAACCCTATGTGTTTCCACATAAGCATTAAAAATAGCTCATCAGTTTTCACAAAATAACTTCCAGAATTTTGATTTGGGTTGTATTGAATCTATAGCTTATGCATTGAATCTATAGCTCATGCAATCATAAACATAATAGCCATTTGTTTATTTAGCTCATTAATTTCTCTTAATATTTGATTCTATTCTGTGTAAAGGTCTTACACATCTTTTATTAGATTTATTCATAGAATTTTGCTATTATAAATGGTATTGTTTGTTTCATTCTCTATTCCTGGCATATAGAAATAAAATTGATTTTAGGTTTTGTTCTTATATCCAGCAACTATACAAAATTAACTTAATCTTATTAATTCTTTTGGACTTTCTACAAATCCAATTCTGCCATTTGTGAGTAATAACAGTTTTATATTTTCCTTTTTTGTTATTTTATTATTTTATAAAGGACCAGATAGTAAGGAAGCCAATAATACCTGTTTAAATGTATAAATTCTTTAGTGTTTTACTTAAAGGGAGTCAGTAGTCTTTGACTCTTGAACAATTTAATTTGTATTAATTTGAAGGGATATAAAATATTATGATTAAAAGGGGCCATTTTTATAGGGAATTGGAGAGGGAAAGAATGATTGATTGCCTGGAAGAGAAAAATGGCATAAAACATATACTTAGTGGATTGGCAGCTGCTAGAGTTTGTGAGTATTTGATTGTGCCTTGCTATCAACTAATGCTAGTGTCTTTTTAAATCTCTTTAGGAAAAATAGAAATGAAGGTACATATGCACACAAAATTTTGCCTCATTTGTTTGCTGACATTTATTTTCCATCATTGCAACCATTGCCATGAAGAACATGACCATGGCCCTGAAGAGCTTCACAGACACCATCGTGGAATAACAGAATTGGAGCCAAGCAAATTTTCAGAACAGGATGCTGAAAATGAAAAAAAATACTATATTGAAAAACTTTTTGACCGCTATGGTGAAAATGGAAGGTTATCCTTTTTTGGTCTGGAGAAACTTTTAACAAACTTGGGCCTTGGAGAGATAAAAGTAGTTGAGATTAATCATGAGGATCTTGGCCACGATCATGTTTCTCACTTAGATATTTTGGCAGTTCAGGAGGGAAAGCATTTTCACTCACATAACCACCAGCATTCCCACAATCATTTAAATTCAGAAAATCAAACTGTGACCAGTTTATCAACAAAAAGAAACCACAAATGTGATCCAGAGAAAGAGACGATTGAAGTGTCTGTCAAGTCTGATGACAAACACGTGCATGACCGTAATCATCGCGTACATCATCACCATCGTTTGCATCACCACCTTGATCATAACACTACTCGCCATGTTCATAATGATTCCATTACTCACAGCGAGCGTGGAGAGCCTCGCCATGAACCTTCAACAGAGACCAATAAAACACAAGAACAGTCTGGAGTTAAGCCACCGAAAGGAAAAAGGAAGAAAAAAGGAAAGAAAAGTGATGAGAATTCTGAGGTCATTACACCTGGTTTTCCCCTAAACCGTGATCAGGGTGAACAGTATGAGCATAATCGGGTCCACAAAACTGATCGTGTACATAACCCAGCTCATTCTCATGTACATCTTCCAGAACATAATGGTCATGATCCTGGTCGTGGACACCAAGATCTTGATCCTGATAATGATGGTGAACTTCGACACACTAGAAAGCGAGAAGCACCACATGTTAAGAAAAGTGCAATTTATTCAGCTGCTAATCACAAAGATCATAATGAAGATGACCGTCAACATGAAGTAAGTATAAAAAGATGTCTGATGGTTACTGCGTAGTTCTTAGATAGTTGTGGAACATTTTAGATACAGATAAGATTAAAAGTGGAATAGTCATATTTAAGCTTATTTCCATATGGAACATTGGAGAACTTTCCTAGCAAAAAATATCAAGGGATCAGTCAGTCTGAAGATTTTTTATCTGGATTTTGACTTGTGTTTTTGTTTCTTTTTTAATTTGTATTATTTGTATTTCAAAATTGGGATCATCAAGTCTAAACATTAAAATGTTATTAGAAATGTCTCAAAATAAAATTTTAAAATGGCTGGGGATGGGGCTGGAGTGGTGGCTCGGCAGTTAAGGTGCTTGCCTGGCTTGCGTGAGTATGAGGGTTCAAACCCCATCACCATGTACACGACGAAGTTTTGGAGCAGTGAAAGCCACATGAAAAACTAAATAAAATTGATTCTCTTTCTCTCTCTCACTGTCCCTCTCTCTTAAAAAAAAAATGCCTGGGGATATAGATCAGTGTGGACATGCTGAGTTCAGTGTCCAGTACTGGGGGAAGGGAGCAAGGAAAACACACACACACACACACACACTCACACACTCACACACTTATACTTGCTTATAAATTATTTGACTCTCCAAGTTAGTTTCATTGTTGTTGTTATTATCTGGGTTCTGAATTTTGAAAATTAAAACTTTTGTTATTCAAATTTGTCCTCCTGGGGAGTAGCTAGAAAGCTTCTTTTCGTAATTATTAATTTATTGATTGTTTCCTGTCATTGTTCTAGCTCCAGAGTCAGGCATTTTGTACATGTGGTGGCTTCATTGTTTCTGTTGCTTTATGAGAAGGCCTACTTAATCATGATATTGGTCTTTTCTCAGGCGTAATAGACTTGGGGTGAATGCAGAATGATAAAAGGAAAATCCAGTGGAGGTGGATGGTTGTTTACCTTCTAAATTTTCATGCTCTTGGATACTTTCACATTTGATTGATTACTTAATTTTTTAAAAAACTATTTACCTTAAGTACATTTATTTCTGTTTGTTAAAGGTGTACAGACACCCTTGTTTTGTTATTTTCAGCATTCTTATTGGAGTTTAGAAAATTTGTTAAATTTGTGCTATGTTGATTTGAATAGAGAACACCACCACCAAATATGGAACAAAAAAATAAATAAACGTAAATCTTTGCTGTCACTGTTGTTAAGATACTGTTTTCTATCAAAATAACTTTGAATTTCTTCCCTGGAAAAATCAGCTATTTGGTTTTTAGCAGTTATAAACTAATTTCAAAATAACTTACATAATAAGATCCTACTGTAATTTTAAAAGAGTGCATTTATTATTAGATAATATATATCCTAGAATATTTTGTTGATGTTTCATTCTTGTATCAGATCTATGAAATCTGCGTCATCAGACTTGATATTTGTGACCTTAAAGTTCTGATGCATACTGGAAATCCTCTGAAAGTGTTCTGTGCATTGACTAGAGCAGTTCCTCATGGTAATTAAGACCTGAGAAGAATCATTTTGTGTGCTTGTAGATTTTTAATTTTTATTTTTTTGGTATGGTAATTTTGTTTTTTGGTGGCATTGATGAAAAACATGCAGTGCGGGGGTAGCATGCAAACCAGCGTGTACTGTGTAAAAAGAGGGGCAGGGCCTTCTCTGCTGCCTTAATTGTAGATACTCATTTTTACTTTATGATCTAAATTTTGTTACATTTTTTCCCTTTGTTTTCAAAGTACCAGAGGATGAAGTTGCATTTTTTTTTCTTTCCATATTTTAATTTTGTCTTCTTTGACACTTTGGGTTAGAGTTTCCAAATACAATATTCACTCCTTTTTTTTAATGGATTTTTTTTTCTTTGCTGCGCTGGGAATGGATCCCAGGGCCTTCTGTACGCTAAGCAGGCACTGTCCTGCTGAGTATGCCCCCACCCCCGATACAGTGTTCTTTTGGAGTGCCTTTGGCAGAGAAAATATCTGCATTATGAATTTTGAGTCATTGATGATTACAATTTGATGGGAAATAATTTTCTTCTTCATCCTATCAGAAGCTTAGGGATATAGTTGTGAATCCATTATCCTTCGTGTATTGGAACAAAAAAAAAAAAGATTAAATCCTTTAAGTGTTGAGTAATCTAGTGGAATGTATCCTTATCAGAAATTCCTGTTTTAAAAGTTTTATTTGTATGAGATATGTGTGTATTGCATATTGTTTTTAAGTAATATTTAGAATATTTTCATTATATAATAATTTTGTTTTTTTTTAATCTTTTTAAAGACATTCTTTTATTTAATTTGTTTTATCAATTTCCTTACAGTGTTTGAACGTCACTCAGTTATTAAAATACTATGGTCATGCTGCCAACTCTCCCATCTCTCGTGACCTGTTTACATATCTTTGCCCTGCATTGTTATATCAGATCGACAGCAGACTTTGTATTGAGCATTTTGACAAATTTTTAGTTGAAGATTTAAATAAGGATAAAAGTCTGGTTCCTGAAGATAAGGCAAATGTAGGGGCATCAGGTAAGAAGAGATTTAAGTTTTTTCTGCTTACTATTTGTACTTATTTTAAGCTATAGTTGAATTAGAAAGCAACTCCAAATTGTTGGCTTCCTTAGTGTCGGACTTTAATGTTTCAGTTAGGTTTAGATACACATGTTTAAAAATATTGGGGGAAGACAGGAGGCACAGTACATTTTATGTTTCCTAGCATTATGGAGGAATGTTTCGCTATGGATGAAGAACTAGATTAGAATTGGTATGTAAGTTTTTGATAAATGGATCCTTTTTGATGATCAAATGTAAATAATGGGGCCCCTAATTAAAGTTATGTAGCGTTATAATTACTTAACCTTTAGTAGCGTTAGTGCTTCAGGTACAACGCAAGGATTATTGAATGTTTAAAGAAGTAGCAAGGGGAGCTAGTGTGGTTAAACTTCAGAAGTTTTCAGCATTGGTTGACTCTATTGCTTTGGGCAGAACATCATAGTGGACGGGCATGGCAGAGAAAAGCTACTCAGTCCATGGCAGCTAGGAAGCAGAGAGTGAGAGGAAGGGAACAGGGACACAAGCCCTTCTAGGGCATGCTCCAGTGATCTACTTCCTTCAGCTATGCCCAGACTGCTTACAGTTTCCATCTTGTCTCAGTAGTCCATTTAAATTATTAACCCACTAAATGGCTTAATCCACTGATGAGGTTAGATCCCTCATGATCCAGTCATTTCTCACAAGCCCCTTCTCTAGAGGTTGCTGCATTGGGGACCAAGTCTTGGACACACTAGCTTTTGGGGGACATTCCAGATCCAAGCCATAATAGCCTTTATGATTTTTTTTAAATATTTACCTTTATATTAAAATGCTTCCCATTATATCTCTACTTTTTTTTTTTTTTTACTTCCCAGAGAGTGTGGATTTAATGTGACATGCTAGTTACATTTTTTCTCAGGCATAACTGTATTGTGCTATATTGTCTCAAAGTTCAGAATCCTTACTTAGCCCACAAGCTTTCCATAATATGACACATGCCTCTACCTTTTCATCCTTATCTCTCACTGTTCATTTCTTTCCTCTTTTCTCAGCTGTAACTTTAACAAACTACTAATAATAGTTTATACTGGTTTTCTCACATTCTTCTCTGCCTAACTACTATGCTTCCTCCAGTCACCTTAGGCATTAGCTTGTCTGGACTAATTTACTGACCATCATAAGCTTAGTCAAATTTCCTTCCTTGACATGCCTTTAGATGTTGCCATCATAGTACAGATCTCAAGGAATCTTTTTTTTTTTTTATTTTTTTTAAGAGGGTGAGAGAGAAAGAATCAATTCTTTACTTATTTTTTCATCTAGCTTTTGCTTCCCTGACACTTGCTTGTATGTGGTGCTGGGGTTTGAACCTGGGTCTTTGCACATGCCAGGCAAGTGCTCCAACTGCTGAGTCACTGCTCCAGCCTCTCGAGGAATCTGTAATAGTTGTATTAATTTGTTCTGGTTAGACTCCTATTGTTTAAAGGCTATGTATCACTGGAGCCTTAATCTCTATATCCCTAGTGCCTCAGATAAAAAGAACTTTAGATAAAAAGTAGGCATTTATATTGATTGAATGAATAAAAATGTTTAATATTAGTCTACAAGCTTTTAGTTATAAGACACCTGTTGAAAATACATCTTCAAAGATCAGATATATCAATCAGCCTAGTATACTTTGATAATAAAATGTTCTCAAAACAAATGGAATTTTCATGAACTACTTTGCCGTGTGCAAAACCATGATAGAATTACCGTGAACTTAGAATAATATACACAGTTCTGATTGAAATGCCCAAGATATAGGAGGCCTAGAGGGTAGTAATTGAAGTGACTAAAATAATATATATATATATATATATATATATATATATATATATATATATATGTATATATACACTAAAAACTAAAATCTGAATTCTGCCAAGATGAAGAATTGAAAGGACAGAATTTTTAAATTTTTTCTTACTGTAGGAATGAAGAACACACATTTAGAAATATTAGATTCTGGTGTACAAAGATTTTATTTGGGATAGAGATATTAAAGTTTTGAAAGATGAGAAGATGCTGTCATTATATAACAAAGGGTCTCCTAGGCACCTACATTTTTATTTCTGGTTAATTGTTTTTCAACAGGAAAACAACTTTCAAGTAGATAAGTTGATTATAATAGGGTATACTTTGGGATCTTACCATGTACTGAGCTAAATACTTCTATAAGGGTATTCATTTATTTGTTTCTTCTTGAGGTGGAATCTCATTTTGTTGCCCAGGCTGGCATTGAATTCCTGGTCTCAATAGATTCTCCTGCCTCAGCCTTCTGAGTAGCTGGGTCTAGACATAAGCACAGCTGCGTGCAGCTCATTTAATTTATTAAAACTGGGAGATAAGCATTCCTTCCACATTTGGTGAAGTCCAGAAGGCTTAGAGAAGTTAAGTAACTTTCCTGAGGCCACCCAGCTGCCAGGTTAGCAAAGCTGTATATGAACTGTAGATGCTCTGAGGCTTATACTTGTAACTACCTTCCTTTGTGCCTCCTGCTCTGATGCTTCCTTCTGAAAAGATTCTTAAGAGTGCTTTTTTAGAATGTGACAGAGAAATGAGGAGAGGTATATACCTTAGCAGCATGTTGTCAGACAATTCAGACATGAGTAAAAGGTGATGTTAAGTGTTGGTGTAAATATTGATCCAAGTATAAATTAGTGGGGGGGGGAACAACCACCCAAGAGGTCTTTTGATGGTAGACAAGCTGGGTTCTGTCCACTCAGTGTATAAAAACAGAAAAGTGGGTCCACAGACCTCATCTTATAATAGATAAGATTTGTCCTCTTTCTTGACACATGCTTATTGCTCTGTGTAGATGAGTAAATAACTTAGGAAGCACAGTCACTCTCAGTTGTCTGTCAGTTCTCACTGTGGCAGGAGAAAGGGGGAAACTGAAATTAAACTTAATTAAAAGTAAAATTCATTTGTTCTGTACAGGGAAAAGTGGAGACTGACAGAATTGTTTCATCTGAAGTTAAAGCCAATCACTTTTTTATTTCAAATGCTTCTAAAAAATTCTACTTCTTCGTTTTCATATCAACTGTGGATTATGACTTTTAATTAGAGTTGCTTATGTTGTAATATTGCCATATTCCATATATTATAATGAAGCTGTTGACAGTTGCTTAACTGTAATAATATTGAAAGTTACCGCTTATTCAGTCTGAAAAGCCTAGAGGAAATTGTACTTGTTTTAAAAACAAATATGTTACTAATAGTGACTATTGATTGGTTGTTTGCAGGTGGTTATTAGCATTGTCAGATATGCAGCTTGAATTAATTATGTCCTGATAGATGTTAATAATTGTAGAGAGAATGCCCTGCTAGTAATTATTTTTAATGACTACTGCACCATTAAAAAAAGGTTAACTTGTTCTATATAAATCTGCCATAGTGACACGGCTACTACCTCATTAACTTTGTTCAAAGACTGCTGTAAACCAAATATGCTGTATACTGTGATGGTAGAAATCGTTTGTTTCACAAGATTGGCCCATTTAGTCATAGAGTTGACCCTAGCTTAATTACCAAGGGGGGTAGCAAATAGGCTGCTAAGCATTTTCTGCCAATTAAAATGCTGAAGCAGTGTAGAAAACTGCCATCTTGCACATGCTTTGCACCAAGTTAATTAGAAAGTTTCCACAGATGAGCGCTTCTTTTTAAAAGAAGGCATTTTCTCTCTTGATAATGAGAAAGGGAGTTGGTGAATAACTAAGCTTGAAGACCTTTAACGTTTTAAGCGACCTAATTTGCAGAATAAGTGAAGCTTGTTGCAGACATTTAGTGCTTTTTATTGCATATGGTATCTTGGGTACAAATAAAGAAAACATTTGCTTGTTGTATTCAACAATTTACATATTATTAGTTTGGTGTAAGTTTATTAAAATCACCTTTTATTAGTTTCAGTTTTGTTTTATGTTTTCCTTTTATACCAAATTGTTATTGAAAAAAACCCCAGCAAATTGGTTAGAAGTCACGTAATTTTGTTACCTGTATTGCCTTTTTCCCATACCTAGGAAATCAGAGTTTATATAAGTATAAATTTAAATGTTATAAATTTCAAAAATAAGCAAATAGCATGGGAAAGTGTTTCAGGTACAGTATGTTCAAAACAGTCTCCCACTGCTTCTCAAAGGGTAAAAGGATCCTTGTTTTCCTTGAAGATTGCTAGAAGAATGGACTGTCACATTTGTAGTGTCAGAGAGCTGAATTCTTTTCTTTTTTTTTTATATATTTTATAATGTATACATAGAGTGATGGTAGGGATATTGTTCTAATGAAACAGCTGTCATGGAAAGGTTGTAATCTATAGAAAATATCTGGAAAGTTCTGATTTATTTCCTTATTCCCAAAGAATGACAGAAATAAGTGATAATTCATGTTAGATGTCAATTTAATAACTGACCTCACTGCTTATGTATATTTTGGTATTTGGGGGACATT
>PVKS010001181.1:22546-150773 GCA_004027875.1 Aplodontia rufa
TTTTTTTTTTTTTTTTTTTTTTTTTTTTTTTTTTTTTTTTTTTTTTTTTTTTTTTTTTTTTTTTTTTTTTTTTTTTTTTTTTTTTTTTTTTTTTTTTTTTTTTTTTTTTTTTTTTTTTTTTTTTTTGCTGTTCTCTTAATTAAGTTTAGTTTTTGTTTTTGTTTCATGGTGCTAGGGATCAAACCCAGGACTTCACCTTCTACCACAAAGCTATATCCCTGATCAAATTCTGAAACTTTTTGATGGTATATTTTAAGTTAATTTGGGATGTTTATGTTAACAATGCTCCTCCTATGTTCAGTTATACTTAATTTTTCTTAAAGATCTTTTTTTCAGTGAAACAACCTTTATGATGCAAATACAAGAGTGATAAATAAAACATTTGGCCATGAGATCTCTGAAAATACTATGATTTCATAGGAAAAACAGTGGCTTAAGGGTTAGGGGACTTTGTGTTTAACTTTCATTTTGTAATTCTGTCTAAATATTTAACTTTTAAAAGTTGTATATACACATATTCCATATATAACATAAATTAGCTCTTCTAACAAAATTTCCAGTTCTTTTTATTGTTTCAATTTATATAACATGGAATTTATAGTCTTAACCATTATTAAGTATACAGTTCAGTGGTAGTAAATGCATTCATAATGTTACATTACTATTGCCTTTTATCTCATAATTCTTCATTTTATGAAACTGAAATTTTATACCCATTAAGCAGCAACTCCCCATTACCTCAACCTCCAGCTCCTGGCATGAACTGCCTTTCTACTTTCTATCCAATTTCAGTTCTTTGGGGTATCTATACCCAGAAGTGGAATTGCTGGTTCATATGGCAATTCTGTTTTTAAGTTTTTGAGAAACCTGCAGTGGTTGTACCATTTTACATTCCCACCAACAGTGTACAAAGGTTCCAGTTTCTTCATGTTCTTGCCATTACTTACTTGTTAGTCATATATTTTTTATAATAGTCATGATAGCAAGTGTGAGATCATGTCTCATATTTTCAATTCACATTTTTCTAATAATTGGTGATGGCAAGTGTCTTTTCATGACCTTGTTGGTCATTTTGGTATCTTCTTTGGAAAAATGTTTTTTGAAGTTCTTTGCCCATTTTTGAATCAGGTTGTTTTGATCTTGAATTATAGAAATTTTCTAAATATTCCAAATATTAATCACATATCGGATGGAAGGTTTGCAAATATTTTCACTCATTCTGTGGGTTGCCTTTTAACTCTGTTGATATTGTCTTTTGATGCATAAATTCTAATGAAATCCAACTTTTTTGTTGTTGTTGAGAGAGGGACAGTGTGAGAGAGAGAGAATCAATTTTATTTAGTTTTTTCATTTGGCTTTCGTTGCTCCGAACCTTCATTGTATATGTAGTGCTCGGGTTCAAACCCCATGTGCCATAACCTCCAAGCTACCGCTCCAGCCCAGTGGTTTTTTTTTTGTTGTTGTTGTTGTTGTTTCGTGTACTATTGGTGTGATTAAGAAATCATTGCCAACCCATTGTTCCGAAGCTTTTGCCCCACATTTTCTTTTAAGAGTTTTAGTTTTATTTCTTTGATCTATTTTGACTTATTTTTTTTTGTATTTAATGTTAAATTTTTAGTGTCCAGCTCCATTCTTTTGCGTGTGGATTTCTACTTTGTCTAGCACAATTTGTTGAAGACTATCCTGTCCCCTTTAAATACTCTACATACTCTTGTCACTAATCATTTTACTGTATATGTGAGGATAATTTATTTCTGGGTTCTCTGTTCTATTCCATTGGTATATGTCTGTCCATATACAGTACCATTACTGTTTTGATTACTGTAGCCTTAGAGTAAGTTTTGAAATCAGGAGGTGAGTCGTCCAGCTTTGTTCTTTGTCAGGTTGGTTTTAGTGATGTGAGTGAGGTCTGTTTTTGTCAGCTTTTGCATCTCTGACCAAAATACTGGACAGAAACAACATAGAGAAGCAAAGGTTTGTTTAGGGCTTTTGGTTTCAGTTATCTCAGTACACAGACAGCCAATTGCATTTTTCTGGGCCCTGGGTGAGGCAGCACATCATAAGGAATAGGCACAATGGAGCAAAGCTGCTTTCCACCTGCCAGCCAAGAAGCCTAGAAAGAAAGGGTAGAAGATGCACCCTTTTAAGGTATCCTCCCCGTGACCCACCACTTCCTCCAGCCATACCTACCCACCTGACTACAGTTTACCCCACAGTCAGTCCATTCAAACTAGGATGGTGTGATCAGGTTACCGTTCTCACCATCAAATCATTTCACCTCTGAACATTCCTGCATTAATATAGAAGCTCTGAGGGGATACCTTGTATCCTAACCATAATGTTGTGCTATGCAATTTCATATGAATTTTGGTATTTAATTTTTCTATTTCTGCAAAAATAGATTTTCTATTTTTGCACATCACTCTGGGTAGCATCAGTATCTTAATTATATTAAGTCTTTCAATCTATGGACATGGCTGTTATTTTTTCACTTATTTATCATCTTTAATTTCAGCAATTTTGTAGCCTTGATTTCACAGACTTCTTGGATAAATTAATTGCTAAGTACTCTTTGATACTATTGTAAATGAAAATTTTTTGTAATTTCTTTTTCAAAGTGTTTATTGTATGTAGAAATCAACAGATCTATTTGTGTTGACTTTGTCCTGCTCCTTTGCTGATTTTATTTCTTTGATTGCTTTTTGTGTATGGAATCTGGGGTTTTCTACATCAAAGATCTTATTTGCAAATGGATGTAATTTTGCTTCTTCCTTTACAATTTGGATATATTTTTTTTCTATTTCCTTGTTTTGGGCTGGATTTCCAGTGCTTTGTTGAATGGAAATGGTGAAAGCAAGCATCTTTGCTGTGTTCCTTAGTTTACAGGAAAAACTTTCACCACTGTGTATGATGTTCACGGTGGATTTTTTTTATTTGTGGTTTTTATGATGTTGTACGTAGTACCCTACTATCCAGTGCATTGAGTATTTTTTGTCATGAAAGGGTATTGAATTTTGTATGGTACTTTTTATACATCTTTTGAGATCATGTGTCTTTTTTCCTTCATTCTATTAATGTGACATATTACATTGGTCAGTAGTCTTGTTAAAAATCAGCTTCCTTACAGTGACAGTCTCAGATGCCATGACCTGGCTGGGATAGATACAGTCCCTGTTTTCCACTTGCTACACCCAAATCTCTGATTCCCCCGAAATCTCCCACTGACCAGTGCTGTGCTCCAGCAATGATTTTCCCCTACACACACCTCACAGCAAGGCAGCTCTCCTGGAGTTCTTTCATCCTGTCATGGAGCTAAATGAGAAGCCAGCTCACCATCTTCAAATCCGCCCCCCAAACACAATAGATAGAGTGTAGCAAAGTTAAATGAAATACATTGTAACATACAGTGCAGTGGGTAAGCAGAAATTTCCGAGCACACTCTTAACAACACTTTTTGCAACTTCTTCCCTCCCAGCTTGCTCAACCCAGTGAATAAGTACAGGGAGTATACTATTGAAATGTGATTTAATAAGTCCAAACATCTGTTTTTAAACTATATTTACACAAAGTTTTACTCTAATACTTCTTTTAAATATATCAATCACTTCTAAATATCCGAAGAACTAGATAGTTCACATAAGAACTTGTCCACTATGCACACAAAACTGAATAAAATTGTACACATAGCGGTGGTTATAAAAAAAATCATCTTCCTCACATTCCAGGAGTAAATCCCATTTGGCTATGGTGTATAATATTTTCAGTGTGCTGCTGAATTTGGTCTGCTAGTATTTTGTAGGGAATTTTTGCATCTGTATTCATAATGAACATTAGTCTGTAGTTTTCTTTGGCTTTGGCATCAGGGTAATGCTAGTCTCATGGAATGGATTAGGAAGTAGTCTCTCTGTTTTGATTTTTTTAAAAAAAGTTGGAGAAGGTTAGATAGTAATTCTTTAAATATTTGGTAGAATTCATCAGCAAACTTTCCTGTGTTAGAATTTTTTTGGTTACTGATTCAGTCTTATTAGTTACAAGTCTGGTGACATTGTTTCTTCAACTAACCCATCATAGGTTGGTTGTTTCCTTGAATTTGTCCATATCATCTAGCTTTTCCAGTTTGTTGGGGTACATTTAGTCATAGTATCTTCTTAGAGTCTGTATTTCTTTATAATGAGTAGTCATGTCTCCACTTTCAATTTTAGTTTTAGTAATCTGATTCTTCTTTTTTTTCTTAGCACATCTTAGTCCATCTAGCTAATGGTTTGTCAGTTTTGGAATCTTTTCAGAGAACAACCTTTGGTTTCATAGGTTTTTCTCTTTTTTAAATTTTCCTCTACTCTAATCTTTATTATTATTTTTTTCTTCCTGATAGCTTTGCAAGATTTTATTCTCCAATTATAATGTTGAGTTTTGGATTTGAGGTTTTTATCTTAGCACTTTTAGCTACATCCTGTAAGTTTTGGTTACGTTCTCATTTTCATTTGTTTCTAAGTGATTCATAATTTCTCTTGTGATTTCTTCTTTGATCCATTGATGGTTTTAACGTGCTTTTTACCATTTCCATAAATTTGTGACTTTTCCACTTTCATTTCTGTAGTTGATTTGTAACTTTATTCCATTGTGGTCAGAGAAGATATTTTTGCATTATATCTGCTTTTTAGAAAAAAAATCTATCTAGTCTTAGTTTGTGACTTAATAGATGGCATATTCTGGAAAAAGTTCCATGTATATTGAAAAATATATACATTACTGTTTCTGGGTAAATGTTCAGTGTATGTTAGATGTAATTTATTTGTTATATTTTTAAATCATCTGTTTTCTTTGCTAATCTTCTGTGTTGTTTTTCTATACATAATTGAGAATGGGATTTTAAAGTCTCCAACTGTTATTGTAAAACTATTTCTTCCTTCAGTTCTGACCGTTTTTGCTTCATTTGTTTTGATATTCTTTATTAGGTGAGTCAGTGTTTGTAATTGTTCCATCTTCTTCTTGAGTTCTTTATTAATATACAATGCCCTTCTTTGTCTCTGGTAACCTTTTTGAATCAGAAGTCTATTTTATCTGATAATAGTACTGCTACCCTTACTCTCTTTTGGATACTATTTGCATGGGTCATATCTTCCCATCCTTTCAGTTTGTATCTTTGATATAAAGAAAATCTCTTACATGTCTCTTGTGTACAGTATATTTTTGAATGATTTTTATCCATTTTCCAGTCTCTATCATTTGATTGAATAGCCTAATTTGTTTATATTTAAAGTAATTTCTGAAAAGCAAGGACCTATTCTCATTTTGCTATTTTCTCTATACCCTATAATGTTCTTGTTCTTCATTTCTTGTATTCGTTGTGTTTGTTGAATTTTGGTAGTGTACTGTTTCCATTCTTAGTCCTTTTGTGTATATTCTATAGCTGTTTCCCTTGGTTTTGTGAAAAATTTGATTTTTTTTCCCTTTTTCTTTTTTAAAATTCTTGTTGTGCTGAGGATTGAACCCAGGGTGTAGTGTACGTGAACAAGCACTGCACCACTGAGCTACAGCCCCAGCCCTTTTTTGTTTTATCTTGAGACAGAATCTCACTAAGCTACTCAAACTGGTGTCAAACTTGTGATCCTTCTACCTCAGTTTCCCGTGTAGCTGTGGTTACAGGTCTGTGCCACCATGCCTAGCAACTTACTTGAATGTTAAATCTTCCTTCCTTTTGAACTACCCCCATCTCATGAACTCAGCTTGAGTTATACTGTAGATTAGCAAAGTCCTTTCCGGTTGTACAGTATGACAGAAGCTAATATGTCACCAGTTCAGATAGCTTCTGGTAAGCAAAGAACTCAGATAAATTCTCTTTTTAAAGGGACAGAAAATAGTTGACTTTTTTGAAAATGCGTTTATAATTTCCATCTGTGCCAATCAAACTAATGTATACATGAAGAAATAGACTACCAATTGTTCCCTCTGTTTTGTGTTAAAAAAAGTCATTTGAAAGTCAGGATCATTTTTAGTTCTGGAATTGTTTCTTTAACTCAATTAAAAATCTTTTGAAGGTAAGCCTTCCAAACGCAATTTGAGTGTGATCTCTTTACTGATCTATTTGTTTTTGATATTTTTAAGTTATTCTGAGGAATGCATTTTCCATTTGTTCACTTACAAGAATTAATAAGAATTCTTTCAGCAGATTAATAGTCATATTTGATTAGAAAAATAGTATTTTAGATGAAAAGTTTTATAAAATTATCACTAAAGTGAAATTTTCTATAGACGAATTTAATAAGCAATATTAAAGTAAATGCATTTCTGTTTTAGGCTATTAATACAAGTTATTATGAAAATATCCAGTCCCTAAAACATTTATTTCTGGTATCTTACTAGCTTACCTGGATAAAAGAGTAGCAGACAAACTTCCCCTTCACCTCAACACCTGTGTATTTCAAAATTTGTATTGTAGAAATATTTCTCATACTGTTAGCCAGTTATATATAGTGAGATTTTTTAGAAAGTGGTAAATTGTACAGAAAGCCAAATTGGAGTAAAGGGAGTTCCAAGTTAGTTGTAGAGGAGAGAAGAAATCAAGGGGAAGAGCATGTAACCATGAAGCTTCTAGTAATGCTTTTTGTTACCTCCTCATGTGAACGTACTTCCATTTTTGGCTGATATGTTGATTCTTAAACTTTGTATTAGATTCATAAAAATATACATTAATTAAATACTTTGCTTCATTTTAATGCTCACAGGAGAATTTTAAAGTTACATTCTTTATTTAAAGTTTTATTGTTTACAACTGGTGTTGACTGCCTTCAGATAGTGGAAAGTTTTTATTTACAATCTATATATTAAGAGTGAATCACTACCTTGAGTCATTTTAAGTCACTACTTCTAATATTGTGGCCGTTGAATGTACCATTTATAACTTCATTTGTGTTTTTTAATTCTTTTTTTAAAAGTTCAAGTTGGCTAAATGTTATGGTTTTATTGTGTTTTGTTTTCAAGAAAGCAGTCCATAGGTCTCTTAAAAATCACAGTCTGGGTAAGATAATCTCTCTTCCATTACCCGTTTATCTTATGTTTATTCTTCTTTAGGACTTTTTCTATGCCATCATACTAATATTGACAATTTTTCTCTACAGCATGGATTTGTGGTATCATTTCTATCACTGTCATTAGCCTGCTTTCCTTGCTAGGCGTGATTTTGGTTCCCATCATTAACCAAGGATGCTTTAAATTCCTTCTCACATTCCTTGTTGCACTCGCCGTGGGAACAATGAGTGGAGATGCCCTTCTCCATCTACTGCCCCATGTAAGAAATCTTTTTGAACTTTAAACATTTTTTAGTTATGTAAATTAAAATTATTCTTTAGTAGCAAACTATGCCAGTACTAATCTAGTATTTGTATTATTTTATTGCTTATTAGATGAATTTTTCCATCTTCACAGCTTAAATAGCAATATTTTTAAATAAATTGAGTCATTATGTTTTTAAAAACCAACAATGAATGATATAGCTGTCTATGCAGTATACCAAAAAAGATGTTAGAAGAAATGTAAAAGGGGTGTTGTAATGATTGTGCATATAGCCAAGCAGTCAAGTGCTGACCTGCTGGTGGATTAGTTGGTGTGTTTTATTATTATTAAATACATAGCACTTAAGCAGTTACTATTTCCATTTGTAAAGAACCCACACCTACCTTTCTTACATCAAGCTTGATTGTTCCTAGCTTATATCTTATTCTTAAAGGCATTCGAATTTGTGGCCTTTGCTTCAGTATGAAGTGTAGTGCTTTCTGCATGAAGGATCATGTAAAGTAAATTAAATGGAAGTGAGATAATACCTAGAGGATTGCTTTGAAAACTAATGGTATTCACACATGATCACAATTCATGTGGAATCTGAAACAGTTCTCATAGAAGTTGAGAGTGAAATAATGTTTACCAGAGCCTGAGGAGAGAAGAGAGGGAGGGAGAGAGTTTGATTAATGGGTAGGCACTAAGTTGCAGTTAGATAGGAAAAATAAGTTAGTTGTGCATTATACAGTAGGGGACTATGGATAAGGATAATGTATATATATTTTTTAAGAAGCTAAAAGAAAAGATTTCAGATTTTTTTATCATGAAGAAATGATAAATGTTTGAGGAGATAGGTATGTTTGCCCAGATTTGAACATTATATGATGTCCACATGGATTGAAACATTACATAGTACCCATAAATGTGTATGATTTCTATTGTCAATTAAAAAATAAAACTAAAAGCAAGATTTAAAAAAGTATTTTTGTGTGTTCTCTAAGAGATTATAATCTCAAAATTTCAAATACCATTTTAATTACTTATTTAAAAGTTTTCCTCATTCTTATTCATAGTCTCAGGGTGGACATGATCACAGTCATCAACATGCACATGGACATGGACACTCACATGGGCATGAATCTAAGAAGTTTTTGGAAGAATATGATGCTGTATTAAAAGGACTTGTTGCTCTAGGAGGCATTTACTTGCTGTTTATCATTGAACACTGCATTAGAATGTTTAAGCACTATAAACAACAAAGAGTAAGTACTTTTTAATTGTTTATTTTCTGAGCTATATAGCTCAAAACAAAAATCATCTTTTCCTGGATGTGTGCTTTTCTTAATTATGATGCTGTGTGTTGCATCTCTCTCCTTTTTTATTTTTGCACGGTGCTGGGGGTAAAACCCAGGACTTTGCACATGCTGTGCATAGACTGTACCACTGGGGTATACCCCAGTCCCTATCTGTATGTTTTAGTAGCTAATCTTAAAGAAAAAAGTGACTTTGTCACCTTTTTTGTTGTTGTTGTTACATTTGTTTTGGCATTTATAATGAAGATATAGTAGTCTTAGTTTCAGTTAATTTCTGTTGCATCATATCTAATTGATTTAAATAGGATAGAAAAAACTTTTGACCAATTTACACTTACTATAAAAATGTATAAATAGGAGCCAGTTTCATCAATCTTCTTGGTTAATATTTTCAATTATAAGTGACTTTAATTGCAATATCTTCGAGTGAAAATGTTTTCACACAATACATTTCATTAGAAATGGTTCACCAGTAGTAGAAGTACTAGAGGTAAGAAGAGGTCAGAATAAGGGGTGTTGCAGGGAGAAATAGGATGAAATGACGGTAATTGTTTTCAAGGATGGTATACCACTAGGGAGAAATTCCTTTCACTGTTTATTAAAGTACTCTGATTGTCATGCTGTTAACTTTTGTGTTTGATGTCACATTTATGAGAATAACAAATATCTAAAAGGAATTTTTCCACCAAGAAAAGAAGTTCTGGGCCACTGTCATTTACTGTGGTTTACCTTCCTCCTTGTGCATACTGATTCATATCCACCTCACAAACTTTATCCTGAACACAACTCACTAACGTGTTTGAAACACCAATACTAATCTTGTAGTATGTGCAACATCATGTATGGAACTAGAGGTTATCATTTTAAGCAAAATAAACCAGTAAACCAGGTATAGAAAAACAAATACTGTATGATTTCACTTGTGTGGAATCTGAAAAGTTTGTCTTGTGGATTTTGAGAACACGGTGTTGGATACTGGAGGACTGGGAGAGTAGGGGCAGGGTAGGATGAGGAAATGTTGGCCAATGAATACTAAGTTGCAGTTAGAAAGGAATAAGAAGTTATGTTGTGCTTTTGCACAGTAGAGTGTCTATAAATAATGTACTGCACATGAATTTTGCAAGTTCCATTAATAAAGAAATGATAAATGCAATGTATCCATGTATTGAAATATAATATGGTATTCTATATATACAGTTTTTATGTTTTAATAAAATTCTTAAATGTAAAAAATGGCCATATGACATGAACGGATACTTCTCAAGAAATACATGAAAAAATGCTCATCGTAGTCATCAGGGAAATATGAACATCAATTACATCAAGGAGATGGGCATGCAGCTCACTGGGATAGCGCATGCTCAGCATGGACAAAGCCCTGGTTTAGGTTCCATCACCAAGAAGGGTTAGTGGGCGGGACCTATAAGAAGAGCAGTATGGAGTCTCTTCAGAAAATCAAAAATAGATGTACCATATGATTCAGCCGTCCCCTTTTGAGCCTGTATACAAAGGAAATGAAATCAGCCTACTAAAGAGATACCTGTGCTCATGTCTCTTGCAGCAGTATTCACAATTGCTAAGATGCGGAATCAGCCTAGGCCATCAGTAGATGAAAAAGAAAATGTGTATGTACAGTAGAATATCATTATGCCGTAGGAAAGAATTGTCATTTGCAGCAAAATAAGTAGAATTGGAAGACATTGTGTTAAGTGATATAAGTCAGACACAGAAAGACAAAGTACCACATGTTCTGTTGTGGAAACTAAAAACATCTACCTGAATGTGAAATAGTGATTGCTAGATATTGGGAGGGGTACAGGGTAGAATATCAGGTGGCACGATACAACTGAATAGAGGAGTAAGTCTGTGTTCCACAAAACAGGGTGACTACGTAACGACCTAGTACATGCTTTATGAAGATCTAGAGGAGAGGAACTCACAGGCTCTAAACATAAAGAGGGAAATGCTAACTACCCTGATTTGATCAGTACGCACATATTTTGAAATAATACAATGCTGAACCCCATTAATATGTATAATGAATACTGTTAATATATGTCTATATAAACAAATTAGAAAAAAGCTCATCACTACAATAAAGTCCATATTGCAATATATATAAAGAAGTTTTGGAATTACTGTGAAGTTCTAATTTTCTCAAATTGTGCACATCTCTAACATTGAAGCAGCAAACAGTACTTAATACATACAGTATATTAGGGACTGTTTAGTTTACAGGTAAGTATAGAATATAGTCTGTACTTCCAAGGGATAAATTTTTTTTTAATTACTCTTGTACATCTTATTTTGGACCTCAATTTAAGGGTGAAGTTAAATGTACTTAAAAAGGGAAGACAATTGATGTAAGAGAGTGGATGTTCCAAAATATGATAGCTTTTTTGTAAATTTGAAATTGTGGGAAATAAAAAAACTAGAAGGAACCCTTTTGGTTGCAGGGGACTGGGAATATTCTCCAGATTTAGTACAGAATGCTTCCTGTGTATCAAAGAAAAGGATTTGGCTAGGTAAATCAGTGCTGCTTCTTTATGATGAACAGGATAGTCAGTACCCTAAGGCAGAAAAGGATATTACATTTTTTTATATTAGATGGATATAGAGTTACAATTGAGGGGGAAACATTATCAAACATTCAATAACAAATGGATGTATACTTAGTTATCCAGGGCTAATACCATGTCATGGATGCCCAGCTTGGGTTCCCCATGTTGCTGTTTCCCCCAGAAGAACCGCTGAGTTAAATATCTCATGAGGTCAGATATCTCCTTCTGAGATGATTCCCTCATATTCCCACCCTCCAGTCTCCTAGGTGTTCTAGCTAAGCCCTCCCCCCACCCTGTCATTTTTTTTGAAGGAAGAGAATTAGTGATACTTGAACAGAACAGACACTTGACAGGCTGTTCAGAAGAATCAGTTACAGTACTGAAAGGAGGACTGGCTGCTGGGCCAGTCAGGGCAGAGCTAGAAGGTCCAAGAGTGCTTCAGTCCAGTCTACCATCTTACTGGTTAAGAAGACATTGAGTTTTATTTTCACACTGTTCTAGCAGATATTTGTTTTCTTAAATTAACATTAGAGTAGAAGCAGAAATTTAAGTTGGAAGACTTGTTAGTGGTAGTTATATTGATAGAAGAATGAAACAGTATAAAGCTACACTGTAAAGACATGAGAGGAAAACGTCAAACCTAAACAATAAGGTATAATAATTACTATTTATAAATAATGGAGGATAGATTAAATTATTTTCTGTGTCTGATTACAATGTGATAAGAAAGAATGTCTATCTTTATTGCTAATCTGTTTAAAGAATCAATTACCAGGGGCTGGAGCAGTGACTTGGCAGTTGCGGTGCTTGCCCAGCATGCGCAAGTACATGGGTTCAAACCCCAGCACCGACATACACAACTAAGTGTCAAAGCAACAAAAGCCATATGAAAGAGCTCGATAAAAATTGATTGTCTCTCTCTCACTCTCCTTCTCTCTTTAAAAAATAAATAAATAAAAGAATCAATTACTATATGTAGGTCATTTTCATATATGCCTCATTTAGTGCTCATAAAAATCTTTTTATTATTGTGAGTATGCTTATGTTTAATAAATTTAACAAACATGCCCAAGTCTCAGAAGTAAAATATAAATTTAGGATTCTAGCTGAAGTTTGACTCCTCTCATTATGGCACATTCAGAAAAATAAGAGATTACATTAAGTACAGAATACAATTCAAAGAAATAGGCTTTAAGTTTTGAAATTTTCTGTTACCTTTATTAAATAAGAGTGTGTGTATATGTATATATACATGAGTGTATATAGACAGATATAGATACACACACATACACTTCACACATACACTTCACACATTTCATTTGGGGTGCATATGAAAATTTAGTACTATGCACTGTATTCTTAACTTTAACATAGATTCATTGAACATCTTAGCTTAGAATTTTTTTTAAATATAAAAGTTTAAACTGGGCATGGTGCCACATATCTGTAATCCCAGTTACTCTGCAGGCTGAGACAGACTGAGACAGGAGGATCACAAGTTTGAGGCCAACTCAGCAACCTAGTGAGATCCTGCCTCAGAATAAAAAGGGCTGGGAACATGTATCCCAATGGTAGAGCACCCTTGGATTAAATCCTCAGCACCACAAAAATTAATAAACATGCACATTTAGTTGGATTTTTCATCTATTTTGAACCCTTGATTAACTTCTTTTTTTTTTTCCCTAAATGGTTTGTGTATAAAGTTAACACCAGGTGTTCCCCGTAGGTATTAACAAGGAAATTATTGCTAGTTGTGGCTGTAGATCTTTACTAATATCAGAATTTTTTTCCCCAGGGAAAACAGAAATGGTTTATCAAGCAGAGCACAGAAGAATCAACTATTGGAAGGAAGCTTTCAGATCATAAATTAAATAATACACCAGATGCTGACTGGCTTCAACTCAAGCCTCTTGCTGGTAGTCTGACAGTTTTGACTAAAGGGAAACTTTTAGAATATAAAAGTTGTTACTGAAGACCACACATGTTGTTTAAAATGTTTTGTCTTTGTGGCTTCCCTAATATTGGTTTCTAACCTACTTTTCTTAAATGTAAATGAGTCATGATTTGTTAGTTTTAGTTTACTAAGTTCAGCCTTATTTATGCTGGAATGTGAGATCAATAACAAGAAATGTTTTGCACTTCTGGCTTAAAAAAAAAACCCAAAAAACAAAACATGAGTAAAACAAAATCTTTGTAGGTAGTGGATTCATTTTTTATTTCTTGATAGTACAAAATCTCTGTCTTCCTAACAGGATTGATTTAATGTAGAAAAAAAAGTTTCATTAAAATCTGCTACATTGCCTGATCATTGGAATGAGGTAGCTTAGTTTTCAGTGAAATTCATGAATATTTTTATCATAATTTTTCATACTTTCTGCTTGAACTTGTTTCCCTAAAGATACCAATGATTTTCTGCAAAGATGGTCAGTGTAGAATCTAATGGTAGCACAATGCCCCAGAATACAATTGTGAAGTATCAGAATCTGTGTCATAAAAAAAAGAGCTTTAGAAAACTAATTAAAAGGCTGTCCTCAGTTTTTAAAATAAAATCATATATTGCATGTTGTCACTAAGTGGGGTTCTGAACTTCATGTTAGCAATGATCTCTGAGTAGTATTGTCAAATAAGTGGAGCATTGAGGGCTATAAAGAACTTTACCATCAACTAACTAAATGACTTGGACAAGTTATTTAAATTTTATTTCTCATTGTTTTCTTACATAAAAAGTGATTAGTGTTACCATGCTTACCACTAAGATTCCTCCTTTCTCTGAAAAATTTCAGGTGTATCTATCTAGTTATTTGATGGTTTTTCCAAAAACATGGTTCTGTTGGAATTGTTTCTAAATAATCTTAGGGAAGTATATTTGTCTAGGGTTAAATGAGCAAATATTTATGCATTTACTTATTGATAAAGCCTATACTTCTTATAATTTAGGAACCGATGACTCAGTTGTTTCTGAAGATAGACTTAATGAGACTGAACTGACAGATTTAGAAGGCCAACAAGAATCCCCTCCTAAAAACTACCTTTGTATAGAAGAGGAGAAAATCATGGACCATTCTCACAGTGATGGATTACACGCCATTCATGAGCATGATCTCCATGCTACTGCACATAACCACCATGATGAGAATAAAACTGTGCTGAGGAAGCATAATCATCAGTGGCACCACAAACATTCTCATCACTCACATGGTCCCTGTCATTCTGGATCAGATCTGAAAGAAACAGGGATAGCCAATATAGCCTGGATGGTAATCATGGGGGATGGTATCCACAACTTCAGTGATGGGCTGGCAATTGGTAAGTGGACTTGACTTGAAATTTGAGTTATAATTTGGTTTTTGTGTGTTTGTTTTGGTTTTGGTTTTGTAGTACTGGGAGTTGAACCCATAGCCTTGCATATTGCTACGCACCACTGCTCAAGGCACTCCAGCCCTTTTAAATTTTTAAATTTTGATATAGGGTATCACTAAGTTGCATAGGCTAGCCTCAGATTTCTGATCATTCTGCCTCAGCTTCCTGAGTAGCTGAGATGATAGACAGACATGAGCCATTGCACCTGGCTGATTTGTTGTTCTTTAAGGAAGTTTCTTTCACCATGTCCATACTAATCTTTTGAACTATAATTCATAAGACTAAAAGTTATCTTGAGCTTAAAATAAATGTACTGGTGTATGCATTATATCATTAAACTTTTCTAAAGAATATGATTTCATGTTTGATAGGTTTATTTGGAAGTATAAAGGTAAAATTTCAGTGTTTATTTTTGGGAAATTAAACAGAAATATATGTAATATGCTTCTTTTTTATATTTTGATTAGTGTATTATACTTTTACACAATGTTGGGATTAGTTGTCACATATTCCTAGATGCACACAATTCAGCAATACAATTTGTTCAGCATCCCCCCCGCATCCTCCCTGCAACATGCTTCTTAAATAACTTGATTCCTCTTTCAAAGTACAGTCACCTTATTGAAAAATAATTTCAATCTTGGATTTCATAAATTAGTTATGTTTTGAAAAGGTGAAGAAAAATTTTACAACATTAAAAATCCATTGCACTAAATTCAAATATGCAAATATTATTCTTGCTAATGTAAATTGATATTACCATTTTAGGAGAACGTTAAATGTGGTCGATATGTGATTTTCTTTGAGAGAGAGACTGTTCATCACTCAGAAGCAGGCTTTGCTTTCTTTCAGAAAGCAGAGACCATACTTTTGCATCTACAGTAGCTGTTAATACTAAAGAATAAAGGATTCTTCTGGTAGACTGAGATTATATACCCCACTATAGGTTCAAAAGATATAGTATGTAAGATGGGTGAGTCATGCATAAATTGTGAAATTAATTTAGATATGAAGAAGAGATGACCTCTGGCATCATTAATAAAAATGGAAAAATGAGATCTGTAAAACCTCACTTGGTTTTTTTTTTTTTTTTTGTTTTTTTTTTAATCAGGAGCAGCATTCAGTGCTGGATTGACAGGGGGAATCAGTACATCTATAGCTGTCTTCTGTCATGAACTGCCACATGAATTAGGTAATATAACCTTAAAAATTTTACCAGAGTTCATCAGATCTAAGACTTTGAAATTGTAGTACTTCTAAACTTCAGAGAAGTTAAAACATGAAAAATAGCTGATGACAACTATACAGTGTCATTGATTGTATATCCTGACATAAAATATGAAAAAAAATGTGCTTAGAGTAATGAAATGTTCATTTCTTTGTGCTTTCCTTTTGCATTCAGGAACATAATTATGCTATTATGTGGAAGGATCATAAATTATGCGTAGTTCACTGAACGTAATATTTAAAGCTTTGTTTAAGTACGAATTTTGCTGTTAGTCCACTTTTTATTTCATATACTAAGTAAACTGTTTATATTTTTAAAAGAATCAAGGCAAAGTTTGCAGATTACATAATTGAAAGTTGTCCTACATGTATATAAGGTGGTCTTTTCTTCATAAATGATGGAAAGATAATGTTGTCCAAAAAAGTATACTGGTTATTAAAGAAATTGGGCCACACTCTTGCCTAACACAGCCCTGAGAATTTGCAGAGGTCATTAACTTCTAATCCTCTTAAGTAAGAGGTTTGGATGATTGTTTTTTTAATATTTATATATATGTGTGTGTGTGTGTGTGTGTGTGTGTTTATTTTAATATTAAATATTATGTAATCTTAATATCCCCAAATCATACATTAATTTCTTATGTGATTTTGAAAGAATAGAGCCTATATAATGCCCCCACAAAATCAAGACCTTCTTTTAAATTTTTAATGTTTTCCATCAGTTGATCAATAGATTTTCTCCCGTAATACTATTATGCAGAATCTTTCGGTTTAGGTTGGACTTTGTCTTTTGTCTTCCTGTTCACTTATATTTCCCTCTGTTATAGACTTAACCATTTTCTTATGTTTATTATGTAATCATTGTTATATGTCCCAAAGAATATGTATTGGTGTATATATGCACATATTTTTATGTAAACAATATGTTTATATCCCATTCTTTTTATTACCTTATGTTACTTACCATTGTGTTTTAAATCTCCATTCAGTTCCCATGAATTAATTTAAAGTACTGTTTCTCCAGTATTTGTAGATATTACCACCTTTTGTTAAATACATTTAGTGCCTTTTGTTAGATATAAACCTGGTGGCCTTTTAATTTCTTTCTACCACAGGTAATGGTGCATTGAACATCTGTAGATGTAGTACTTACTGATGCTTATGAGAACATCTTTTGTATACATACTATAAGGGGCAGATTTGATGGGTCCTATAACATACACACCCTAAGAAGTACCATATCATTATCCAAAATGGCTACACTAGTGTCATTTCCAGCCTGGGAGAACCTAATTTTGCCACATCTCTGCCAAAATTCAACATTAACTAAATTGTTTAGTTTTGCTGATTTAATAGGTGAAAAATGACATTTCTTTGTTTGTTGGAATTTATTGATTGGCCGGGAAATCATTTCTTTTTATGTGCTTTGGTTTTTCTTTTCTGTATACTGAAAAGTAGTAGCTAAAGATGTGAACATGTACTCGTATAGAAAGCTTCTGAGGGAAGTGGAGATGGCATTTATTTGAAGGAAAAATCTCTACATTTTGAGTATCTCAGAAGTTTTTTCATGTGCTTCTAATTTAATTTATTTTTGAAAACCCATCTGGCATTGAAATGTCATTCATTTGAATATCCAATTGCCTTGATCAGTAGTAACCATATTTGCTTATTGTTAATAGAATTTATTAATATAATTTGCTTAAAAATTAATTGCACCCTACATGAAGCAGAACAGTATATTAGTATACACTTGACACTTGTTACTTCGGGCTGGATGCGCATGGTTTTGTTTACCTTTCCAGCTTCAGGTGCATCAAGTTAAGTCTTAATTTTGCCCCATAATCCTTTTCCCAGACCAGGTCAGCACTGCCTTTGTTGTGTTAAACTTGGGAAGTTTTCAGTCTGTGCATTTCTGGCTTCATTTTGTTCTTTCATATCCCTCATTAGCATGTATAGCTCTTTTTTTTTTTTTTTTTAAGAGAGAGGAGAAGGAGAAGGGCTGGAGTGGTGGATCTCGGAGCAACGAAGGCCACAAGAAACACTAAATAAAATTGATTCTCTCTTTCTATCTCTCTCTCTTAAAAAAAAAAAAGAGAAAGAAAGAATTTTATTTATTTATTCATCTGGTCTTTGTTTCTCCGTCACGTAGTTGTGGATGTGGTACTACTGGGGTTTCAACCAGGGTCCTCATGCATTCCAGGCAAGCACTCGAACTGCTGAGCTACCGCTCTAGCCCCCAGGTATAGCTTCTTAAATGTGATGTGCTTATATAATCAGTCTTCCAGTAGCCTACTTATGTGTAAAGTAAAGATAGGTTCATTGGTCCCATTCAGTGGCCTGCACTTCTGTGCTCTACCTACTCTTCCATTCTTCCCTGTAATGCATCCTGTTGTGTGTTTTCTACTTCACCTAAACTCAGTTCACCAGGCATGCTCTGTGAGTGCCTGAATTTTTTTCTTTGCTTATACTATCCTCCTAGTTGGGGTGTCCAGATAACTCTATCCCTAGATGATCTTGTTAAGTATGACTCTGCCCTTATCCAGTTTCACTACTGTCATCCAGTGACTTATACCTTAGATTACTCTTCCCTCTAAACTTTATCCTTCTCTCTGGGTGGTCTTCCTTTTGATACTTAGTATATTTTCTTTTTAGATGTCCCATTTCTTAAACTACAGGGTTTTTAATGTGCAGATACTACCTTTAGCCCAATTTCATAGCAAAACAAATCAAGATTTTCTATCAGTTTTTTAATAAAGTAACCTATGTCCTCATATTTCAGTCTTTCATCCTTTAATAAAAGCCCTGGTAGTAATAGACTTGCACTGTCACACACATATCCACCGTGTACAAGGAAAACCTCTAATTTACTTACTGCCATCCACCAAAAGCCCTGCTAAATGGAGTGTCAGGTTACTTTGTGTTTAAATGTTGTTTTATAAATGGAGTATGTCAGGGTACTTTGTGTTTAAATGTGGCTTTATTGACTTACCCTAGCTCCAAAAAATCCAGTTAGGCACCAAATTAAAAACAAGGAATTATAGAGTTGAGAGATAGTTGCTTTGTTATCACTTACTCCTTTGACACTGAAGGAGTAACACATGAGATATTCTAACTATGTGTAGAACAAAGTGCACTTCATAAATTAATGTTTAGGTCAGCACTTTATATCTAGTGCAAAGCTCTAGAAAAGCTGGATTTAGAACCTGCTTGAGTCAGGATCTGTCAGTTAACCATTCAGACTCCAAATGTCGACCTGCTTTATCCCTGCCAAACCAGACATTGAGATGTTGCCATTGCTTTGAGAAGAAACATTAGCATGAACTGTACTGAATTTTGCCAAAAGGTAAGAACTGTGACTTCATGAAGTGAAGCACCAATTGTAAATGAAGTATAAACATCATCCTGGAGTCTAAATTTTGCTTTTAAGGCACAGCAATGGGGTACTTCTGTTAAACAGGACTAGTTCCTTCTTGTATCACATCATTATTTTTTAACTTGGGGATGAACCGGATGTGGAAATTGGCATAGAAGCATCTTCCTCAGAACTCCCATGCATGGGGAAAATCATTCCCCTGTGGACTGAAATACAAGCATGGCAGAGTAATAAGTTGTCTATCTACTTAATAGGTTAAGATGTTGGCAAAGCAGATAATATATCACATTTCAGGAAAATTTATTTGATCTAAAACCTGTTTTGCCCTAGTTATATTTTTGATTAGGAATTCTTAAAACTATTCCAAGATTTCCATAGTAACGTCAGATCCCAAAGAAGAAAACTATTTAAATTACATTGCAGTCCTTTGGAGATCTGTCCTCAGTCAGTCAGTGAGTCCAAGTTTGGTGCTCCTCTTCTGAGTTATCACACCAGCTGTGTTTCTTGTTTAGGAATAGGATATGAACAAACCTTTAGAACCTTAGAATGATAGAGAAAGCTCAGGGAGATTCACTCTAAGAGCAATGAAGAAATTGAAACCATAGAGGAAGTAGCAAACCCCCATGTCCTTTGTATCATGTTACCCACGAGTGTGGTAATGGGTGAAATTGCCTGAGTTATAAAGTCTCTACTCTTTTTTTTTTTTTTGCCAAACGGCAGCTGAATTTAAGTAAGTTATAATATTACTTTGTTGTAGTGCCTACTTTTTTTACACTCTCCTTCAATAAGGAATTGTTATAAGCATTTGGAAAGTAATTTATAAGAAGGCCTGCAGAAGAGATATAAAGGGGGAACGAAATTGGGGTTAATCTAAAGGACAGATAATCTAAATTTTCTTCTTGCATAATCTATTTCAAATTCATATAATATTTTCATAATTAAATGTCATTTTAAAGACAGCTCAGAAGAGTTAGAGTATTGTAAAATTTTTCATTTCCTCAAGAACATTAAGTGTTAAATTAAAATTTAAAATAAGGTTGCCATAATGTGCTAAATTGTTCATGGAGATTTAGCAGTGATTGTATAGACATATAGAATTCTAAGGTATATATAACCATTATTTAAGAATAAAAGTATCTTAAAATATATACTTGTTTTAAAAATCTCAATAATTTATGTTAAGGTCACCATAGCATTGGATCATGTTAATCCAACAGCTTTGGTAGTAATGATGTCCCTTATTAGCAGAAAGAAACAATTTTGATCTATTAAATGAGGAATAAACTTGCATGTTCAATATAAATTCCAGTTCCGGAATCCTTGACCTAATTTAAAAATGTTTTTACAAAGTCTTACTGAGAAAGGAGGTGGAGAAGATATACAGAAACCTTTGAGAATTTATAACCTGAAATAAGACTAAGGACAACAATAGATTTTAGGTGAATAATTCACTTAATATAAAGATTATTATACAAAAACATGTACTGCTGTATACAAGCAGTCCATAATTGGAAACTGAAAATTTCAAAAAGTACTGTTTATAATAGCTCTAATAAAGCATGAACTATTTTAGCTTAAATCTAACACATTATGCATAGAATCTATATATTGAAAACTACAACCAACCAACAAGTGATATGAAGGAGGCTTAAATGAAGAGATACCATGTTCATGGACCAGAAGACTCAATATTGTAAAGATGCTAATTCTTGTAGATGTAGTACATTCCTAGTAAAAAACTAGCAGGCTTTTTTGCAGAGTTAAGTGAGTTTTTAATAATATTCATATGGAGAGGGAAAGGAACTTGATAGCCAGAAAATTATGAAAAAGGACAACTAATTTCAAAACAGTGATCAAAACAGTTGTAATACCTGTAATATGTGTAGTAGACACATAAATAGACACGTAAATCAGTGAAACAAAGCCTTCATATATGTGGCAGTTTATTTTCAACAAAAGCATGAAGGAAGGTCTGTATGAATAAGTCTTGTCAGCAAACAGTGCTGCAACACCTGCATGACTGCATGCAAAAAACCCTTTGACCTGCACTTTGCACCACAGACAAAAATGAACTCAAAATAGATCATCTGTGGAACGAAGAATCTAAAAATGTCATTCTAAAAGAAACATAGGAGAATGTCTGGCAAACTGTTCCATGGCCCTGAAAAAGATCCGCCGAGGTGAAAAGCAATACAAATGAACATCGTACAGATAACCGCTTCACAAAAGACACTGTTAGACAATAAAAAGGCAAGCTACAGACAGGGAAAAATTATTTGGGAGAATACCTATCTGACAAAAGGCCTTTAGGACCATAATATTAGACCTCTCAATTTAGTAATGGGAAAACAACCTAGTCCCTTTCCCCCCAGACAGGCAAAAGACATTAACAGATATTTCACTAAACATGGTAAACAGATGGCAAATAAACATGAATTTTTAGGGCTAACTTAGTCATTATTGTTTGTCAAGGATGTGGAACAGCTGGAATTCTCATACATCACTGATGGGAATGCATGTCTTGTAAAGTTAGAAATACACTTACTATATGGCCCAGCAATCCCATTTATGAAGTATCTACTAAGGAGAAATGAAAGCACAAAAGCCTATTTATGATTATGTATAGTGACTTTCTTCATAAGGACCCCAAACTAGAAATAACCTGAATGTCTTTCAGCTTGGTGAACAGAAAAACAAAATGTTTTGATTAAGGTATAACTTACATAATTTTTCCTGTCTTTTTTGACATACAGTTCTATGAATTTATGGGATGAATTTTACTGAACAATAAAATATAATTTCCTGATATGTACAATGATATGGATGAATTTTAATAGAGATTATGTTAAGTGAAAAAATCCAGACTCAAAAAAATTCATTATGTATGGTACCATTCATGATATTCTGGAAAAGGCAAAACTTTAGGGATACAAATAAATCCTTGGTTTTCTAGAGGAGAGAAACCTAAAGGAATTTTAGGTGTAATGAAACAGTTCTATAGTTTGATAGTGATTATAGGTACATGGAATGTGTGTTTGTCAAAATTCATAGAACCGTATGTCAAAAAAGACAGTAAAATTATGTAAGTTATACCTTAATTTTTAAAAGTATTAAAAATAATCCTGCATCTTGACTAGTTAATTCATGCTGTTTGGGTGGTACTCAATAATGAAGTAAATCAGTGTACCATGTAGCACTAGTGAAGGCAACAAAGTTGATGTAGTTTGGCCCTGACAGTGTTGTTCATTGAGTAATAAGTAATGCTCTTTTTAAAATAACATTATGAAATTCTGAAAGGAAGCAATGCCTTTCATAATCTAAAAGACACGTCTGTAGTCTCATTTTCCATTACATAATCTCCTGCTGAGATTTGTAATGGAAAATTGCCCATTTGTAAATGAAAATTACCCATTTAGCACTGTCAAATTACTGAAAATATAGAGGAGACATTTGTAGAAGAAAAAGTTACGTAGCTCTTTCCTTAGAGGAAGCTGGGAAAAATAAAAGACCAGGAAGAAATTAAACCAAATGCCTGGGGAGAGAAGAGGTAAAAGCTGATATTAAATCAAAGTCTCAGTAGGAGACTTAAGGTACAGTATTTAGGATCTGAGAAGGAGAGATAGAAGAACAGTATTAGGTACAAACTGGAAAATGGCAATTTAAAAGTCATTGGAAGATGTCATCCTTGGTGTGTCATTTTGACTTCCAAAGTAATATTGCCTTTGTGGTTGGTTGCAATTTGTAGGAATATAGAAAAATAATGCTGTGTACTAGCGTCTTTGTTGAGAGACTAGGACTTTGTAATCATAACTCTCAAGTAATGGAGAAATAGATCATGCATTTTCAGATATATAGTTGTAAATGTTTGATAATTGGATGTTTATACATTTAGTAACTAAAAGAAAACCCTATTACACTTAGAACAATTTCTTTTGACCTTTTTATTTGAAGAGTACTATCTCCAGCAGCCTTTCTCCCTTCTGCTAACATGTCTTTGAGTAGTAATTAATCGAGTTGAAAACTCAGTTTCATTACACCCCAAATTCCCCTCAACCCCTGGATGAATGAAGGTTTGCTTTACGTTCCTAAAGTTTTACCTTTTCCAGCATTATATGAGTAAAATCATAATGTAGTTTTTTAAAATCTATTTTTTTCACTTAGCATAATGCATGTAAGATTCATCCATGTAATGAGATAGATCAAATTATGTACATGTATGATTATGGCATGATAAATACCACTATTTTAATGTACCAAAGTAAATTTTTAAAAACTTCATCCATGCTACCATGTATATCAGGGAATTACTTTTTATTGCTCAGTAATTTTCATCCCAAAGGTGACTCAGATTTTATCTGTTCACCAACTGAAAGACATTTAGAGTGAAGGAAAAAAGATCTTGGTTTTGTTGTTTTGTTTATGGATCCATTGAGGCACTTATGTATTTACATCTCTAGAAAAAGAATTTTAGGGTTTTCCCTCATGTGCTAAGAGAGAGGGGGATAGGGAGAGCCTTTTTTGTACTGGTATTTTGTCTACAAGGTGCTGAGGTTTGAACTCTCGTCCTCGTGTACGTCAGGTAAGCGCCGGAAAAACTGAGCCACGGCTCCAGCCCACTCATGTGCTCTTCTATTGCTTCAGATCTCTGATCTTGGGTGATCACATGTTCATTGTATCCATGCAGCTTCATCACAGGAACCTGACAGTGACCTTGGGGCACAGCTTTCTTTTTAAGCCATTGTTGATGCTTTGAAAAGCACCAATCAGAACATTCTCGTGCACCATTATGGCAGCGTGGAAGAGGGTGGGGAAAGTTCATTATTTTTTCATTTCGAGGATTTTCAGAATTAAGGTTTATTTATGTTTTGTTTTGGTACGGGGAAGAAGTGTAACATGGCATAAAATGTACTTAAAGAACACGTTATCTTTGTTCTTACTTGGACTGTTTCCCTTTGAAGAAAAAGCAGATGTCAAAACAAAAAACTTGTTATAAAAAGAGCATGAATTTTTTTTCTCTTATATTTTCTTGATTTTTTTTCTTTAATAAAAACTTATATTTTGTTATACACTATATATAAAGTTCTTTGAATTTTAACATGTATATAGATGTTAAATCAGAACGTTCTATCACCCCAGAACCCCTACTCCCACACCATTATTAAAGATGTATCTTTTTAAATCTTATCATATGTGGGTTTTTCTTGTGTTTTAGAATCCTCTGGCCTTAAAACTCCATGTCTTCATTGCAGGTGATTTTGCAGTTCTTCTTAAAGCAGGTATGACTGTAAAGCAAGCAATTGTGTACAACCTGCTCTCTGCCATGATGGCCTACATAGGCATGCTCATAGGCACAGCCGTTGGGCAGTACGCCAATAACATCACGCTTTGGATCTTTGCAGTCACTGCAGGCATGTTCCTCTATGTAGCCCTGGTGGATATGGTAAGATATTTTACTTTTTTTATTGTTGCTGTTATACTAAAACCTGCAAATAGAATGCAGCTTCCAAAAATGGAAGAAATCTTTGGTAGTAAAACTGATTTTATAATATAACACATCTTAAAGATATGTTATATCATAAATAATCTATTAGGGAAAGGCATTTAAGTAGGATTCGTTTTTGGAAACCAGTTGAGATGCTGAAAGTCTCTGACCAAGTGATATCACTATTCAAATAATCATCAGTAATATTTAAAGATAAAATTGCTAAAAATTTTTATTAGTTTGGACATTTTATGATATTGGGGTTGAAGTGTTCCACTGTTAAAATCTTTTGAGCTTGTTTTATGTCAAATAAGAAAACTATTATACCTGTGTGGTAAGCCAGTCTTTTGTAAGAAATGGTATATATGCCAAGGTATTTATATAACTTCTCCTTTCTAAAGTTAATAAATCTAAACACTAGTAATTAGTTTCTTTTTAATTGGAAACTTAATACGTTCAAAATTCAGCCCTTGATATTTGCTAACTCTATTCCTTGCATGAACATTTCTTTCATTGCTCCCACACTTCATTGTGTACATGGTACTGGGGTTTGAACCTGTGTACTTGCTCATGCCAAGCAAGCACCATAAGCGCTGAGCCACCGCTCTAGCAACATTTCTTATATAATTCATCATCTCATAAATAACTTCATTCTTATGTTCAAAAGCCTCATATCATTACCATGTCTGCACTTTCTGCCCCCGCCCTCATCTGCTTTGTGAGTCCTGAGGCCTCTGTCTCCTTACCACCTGCACCTCACCACACTCATCCAAGCCACCACTGACTGACTTTATTAACTGCTTTTCCTGATTCTGCCTCACCCTGCCCACCAAACCCCCTGTCAGCACCTCAGCTTGAGAATCCCATCAAGCTATAAGGCAGATCATACATGACACTTCAGTGCTTCAGTACCACCGTAGAGTGGTACTGAAACCCCAGAGTTTCGTGACCTGCGAGGTTTTTCATCATCCTTGAAGATTTACACTCCTTTTCCTTAATTTTCCTAACCTTTTCCCCAAGGCATAGTGTGCCTTGCACTGTAGCTCTTGCTCTTCCTGCAGGCCTCAGGGCTAGCTCCCTCACTTCCTTCTTATGAGGTATTTTACCTAAATTTGTCTCCTCCTGTAACATTGCACATCCTTTAATCCCCACTGTACTTTTTCCCCCTTTGCACCTGTATCTTGATCTGTTAACACACCAAACATTTTACTCATGACCTGATTGTCTTCCCCATGAGGAATCAACTCCCCAAGATAGGGATTTTTGTCTTATTTCACACACAGTGCTGGAAATGTAGTTCACAGGTAGTACCAAATAATGAGTGAGCTGATTCTTGTACTAAGAAAATATAAAAGTTTTTACAGTAAGGACTTGAGTCTAATAGAGAAAAGCAGCCATGATTATAATTCTTGTGATATGTGTTATGATAGACTGATATGCAGAGGATGGCTATAAAAGAGAATTAAGGAAGTCTTTGTTATAGGGAATCTAAGCTGAATCTTTACGAATAAGAGATTGTTAGAAGCAAGATGAAAGGGTATGTGAGTGAGGTGAATAATAAATGACAACATTTCTTTGACCTGTAATTCTTCTCCTGGGATTGTATTCTGAGGAAATATCCTAAAATGACTATTACTAATAAAACAAGCAAGCAAAGAAAAATAAAACCTTACTGTTCTTAGCAGTGCTACATATGTATTTGGAAATACTAAGTGTTCAAGAGAAACTATCCACATACATGTTCTAAGACTTTAAAATTACTTTAAAATTACTTTCTAATATTAAGTAGAAAAATGGAATAAAAATTGTATCTATATTGTAATCAGAACATTTTTAAGATCATGACATTCACACAACTTGCCATGCTAAAAAGAGTCATGCTTTAAAGCTTGGGGAGCCATTAAAAGATTTAGGCAGTACAATGATGTGATCATACTTTTAGTTTAGAAAGGCCACCACCATGCCCATAGGAAGAGTTTCAGTCATTTGGTAAAACATCAACAGCACCAGAAACTTGAGTTTTAAATTCATATAGGATGTCCCAGTGGAAATATTGGAGATATTTGGTTTTAGGGGACTTTGTGTAGCACTGTTTATCAACCAGTAGGGATGTGATTTTGTATTTTATTAAGAGTGGCCATACCAGTATGCATAGGTTGGTTCTTAGCCATGGTTGTGACAGACATGATAGTTGTTGGCATTCATTGTAGAATTGAATGTGGTAAAGGTAGTGTCTGTTCTAGTTGATCTGCATGCATAGAGGGTGTATTTCTATGAAACGTCCTATATGTTGTTTGATTAAATACTAAGAAAAAGAAGGAAAAAAGTTTTTCCAACAATAAAAAGTTTAGGGGGAGAGAGAAGATGTAATGAAATAGTCTTACTACAGCTGGATATTGGAAGTTGCCAGTTTGTGAACTTTACAAACTTTTAAATTGCTTATTAAGATTTGGTTGTTTTTCAGCTTCCAGAAATGTTGCATGGTGATGGTGACAATGAAGAACATGGCTTTTGTCCAGTGGGGCAATTCATTCTTCAGAATTTAGGTTTGTTGTTTGGATTTGCCATCATGCTGGTGATTGCCCTCTATGAAGACAAAATTGTGTTTGACATCCAGTTCTGACCATTCCCAGTAATCACTGTTGATTACGAGAATGTTACCATACAGCTTTGCATCTGTTCCTTGTACTGTATGCACATTGCTCAAAGAAAATCAGTGGCTTGCACTACTTACAAGTTCCATAGATTTGAGCCTAACCACAAAAGACTGGTGCTCAGTACTGTTTTCCCTATGTGAAGGGTATTTTAAAAACAAAGTTGGTGATAAAGAGGAGAAAATGGGACTCCATGAACCAATGTTGATACAGGTTTGATTAAAACTTTTTAAAAAATAATCATATAAAACACTAAAGTAGTCTCTTTATTAGTAGAAACTTCTGTGGCTATGCAGGACTAGAAATTAAACCAAAAAATCATTTAAACTTTAAAAATGTTTTAAATGGACTATGAGCAGACATTTTTGTGTATGCTGAGAATGAATTGTAGTGCCCTTTAATTCAGCTACATATATACATATGGTGATAGGGATCAACTTGACACAACTTTGAATCCGCCTAAAGTAGACTATAGGAACTAGAGGAAAGCTCAGGCTGCATTAGAGTATGAATTTAGCATTGGGAAAAACCCTATTCTTGAATCTAGAGTTACTATTTTTGTATATATTTGCAGTGTTTAAACTTGCAGCCTAAACTACTGAAATTTGTGATTGTATGTTTGTGTGAGCTTCAGTTCAATGAAAGATTCATAATGTTTTTTTGTATTATAATACTTGGTGTTTTGGGGTATTTGGTTTTTTTTAACTTCAATTTTGTTTTCTAGGGTTTTGGGAGGGAGATGGGGATCAAAGCATGTGGTCAAATGTATTTTTCTTAAAATTATAATTCTAGAAAATATGAACCCAAACATGGTCTAAACTATTCAAGTTTTCAACTTTACAGTACTAAGTTAATTGGGAAATTTAAGTTCTGAATGTTCAGTAAACAGCTTTGCATTGGAATCAATGCCAAATGGAGCACATGCTGTGGCTGGCAATAAATTTGTAAGGCAGAACATCCAAGTTTACCATGTACCATGTCTGTAATCTGTATGTGAAGTGTTAGCTAAACAGTTACCAGAATAAACTCCACCGATACCATGGCCATCATGGTACCAAGTAAATGACTAAGCTGAAATCACTTGATCATTTTGTGCCAAGATATGCTGTTGGTGCCTGACAGGGATTAGTCTCTTTTTTAGGTACCCTGTTCTTCTACCATAATTGTAAATGATTTGTGAGAAGTGCAAGCCATGCCTAAATTTTGACTCAATAATTTGTAGTCCTAGTCATGCGCATGTAGCTTTCTGTTTACATCTTGTGCCACATGGTCTTCATTTATGCCAGGTCAGCTATATTTGAACTGTGGGCAGCTAGCTTTGTTTTAATCTGCTTGGCAAACAGTGTAACTTTAAGAATCTTGCTGTTCACATATCTAAGAGCCAAACTTTCCATTCCATTTAGTCCTTCTCCTTTCCTCTTACTCTATGAATTTTTAAAACAAAACTTGGAGAGCAGCACATGCATCGTGGTATTACGAGCTTATTGCCAGTGTTTCTTCTTTATGCTATAAGCATGGGAGATTAGATTTTGTTACATTAATTTATTCTTGAATTTAAAAAAAATCATTTCTGGTTTTCTCTGTGGCCTCCTTATAATAAGTAGTAGTTTTATCCATAGCTTGTTTTCAGCATTGGGCACTGAATTAGGACAGTCCTCATCTCATTGCTTGGCCCTTCAAGCAACCTAGCTAAAAGGTGCTGATATTTTATTTAGTACTGCCAACGTAGTGATTGAAATGTCTTGCTCTCTGAACCAAGATATTTAGAGTTCATTTTTGGGTTTTTATACCCAAGGAACATTCTGCATTCCAGCATTAAATCTGCTTCATTTAAAAGCAATAGCTGGAATATTCTCCCAGTCTTAAATGCCTCATTTAAAGCAAATCGGTTATACTAAAGTTTTATATTCTCTCAAAAATGGTATCTTTATTTGCTAGATTTTCTTAACCTTTTAAAAGTGCTGTAACAGTTGCTGCTAGTATTTTGATAGGGTTCCACCAGTATTTAGTTTTCACATCATTCTAAGTATAGTTTCAAGTCTTACTAGACAATCTTAATTCCACTACATTTCTGTTTGGCTCCAACATTCCATTTAGCTTGACCAGTCTAATTTTAACATGTGTCTGTTGGAGGTCATTAATGTTACTTGTACAATGCTGTCACTGTGTGACATCCATATGAATTTTAGTGTATATCACATTGCATTCAATCAGCTGTGATTATGCTTAGAAATACTATAGTAACTAGATGCAGTGTGAATTTTTTCCATTAACAGTAAGTCAGTGGCTTAAATGTGATTATGGTCCTGCAAGGTGATACTTGCTAAAATATCTAAACTTTTTTTGTTATAACTGAATCATTTTTTAAAAATTTATAAAGCTGGAAATGATCAAATGCTGTTTTTTTCATTGTCAACAGTGGTGTGTCATTTTATGTATGTTCCTAATGCTTATGGAACTCTCCCAAAATAAAGTTATTCAAAAAGAGCACATAAACATACCAGCGTGTTTTCTTTAGTGTCTATAACATTTCCTTACAGTATGAATTGTTTTAAATTTAGACTGCATTTCCACATATTACTGAAGCTAAAAAAAAAAGTTTGAACAGAGGAGAAGTGGCGACAGAGGAGGAGGACGGAGGCGATAGTGTTTGTCTTCTCTGTTGAGCGCTCATCTTCCTCTCAGTCTACGTCATAATTACATTGTCTGATTTAGAATGTGATTAATGCTAGATCATGTTGCTCAAAATTAAAAAAGGAAAAAATGTTCAGTCTTTTGTCAAGTAAAAGAAGCCCTTTTTGAGTGGCTTGCACAGAAGTGAATTGTGGGTAATTCCAGAATTGATTGGCCATACAACTGTCACTGTATTAATGCTAGTTTCATTGCACTGGTTTATATTCCTTCTCAACTTACCTGTTGCTACTTGGAATATATATTGGTTCATTATGGTGCAAAGTGGCAACATGGGAGTGTTTGATCCAACAGAAATACACAATAGGGGCAACTGAAGTCACACATGAAAGAAGCCATAACCAGGCTTGGTTTCCATGTGCTGTTTCTTCATGTATCTTTATAGTATGATTTTAGATTTGATAAATGACTGAAGCTGGAGAAGCAATGGTTGGAGTCAACCTACACTACAGTACACATTTGAGGAGCCAGAGACTACTTACATCATCCTTAGAACCGTGACCATAACAGTGTATGTATATATTTTCATCTTTGAACAAGATACTATTTTTGTTATATTTTTACCATATAAAGTATTTTAAAAAACATAAATTCAGTTTTTGTAGATTTCTGGTTCTCAACATTAGCCCATACCAAGACATGAAGGTTTTTTTTTTTTAATCATTTGAGTATTGAAGGAGGTTATTTTTATGTGGAAGTGGGACTGCCCTGCCAGCCTTGCATGCCAAAGAAAGGACATACCTTAAAAGGGAACACTTAATCGATGAGCCAGACGGTCTTCAAGTCTACTGAAAAGTCAGAGTATAAAACAACACTGTTAATCCGAACAAAAAAAAAGTTACTTTTTTTTGCCTTGATTACAGCAACTCCATATTAGTATGGCTTAAAGATTTATGGGATTGTCAGCTAACTGTCCACAAAACAGAAAATGACATTTCAAAAAATTTATATTTCTTTGCTGAATTTGTGAAAACTTACAAGCCATTTTCCCAGGTACAATGCAATTCCTGCTTAAAGAAAGGGAAAATAAATTTAAACACCCCCCCCCAAAAGTCTGAACAGTAAAGTATACTTTCTACTTAAGAAATAGAAATAAGAAAATGACATTTTGGGGTTATGAGTTAAGTTGACATAACAGTGCTACACCCCGTCCAATCCAGTGCTCCTTGGGGTGGTCAGAGGGAAGAACCATGGCAATCACAAAGTTCGTAGAATGACCAGTGGTAGATAGTGTTCCTCTCCGCTCACTGGTCTTATACAATGGAGCAACATAACTTGGCCGTTTTGGAATATCTGCCCTCTTACAGGGTTTTAGCCACATCTGGAAGAAAGCACATAACACTCTTTAAATCAAAGCCATTATACTTAAACATGTATTTGAGCACATGTACTGTGCTCTTCTCAGAATAAGGTTAGTCATGTCTGCAAATTTCTGTGGCACAAACATCTTAAGTTTTGAGCAAGCATAGCACTGCTGACCTAAAAAAAGAAACCTAAGTACAGAACCAGTTTAAAACTGAGGGAAAAAATTATTATTATTTTTTTTTTGAGAAAGAATCGGTTTTATCTGGCTTTCGTTGCCGACACTTCATTATGTACATGGTGCTGGGGTCTGAACCCACATCCTTGCACATCACATGCCAGGCAAACAATACGGCTGAGCCACCACTCCAGTCCAGTTTTTATCTACTCGTGAAAAGCATATTATGGATGGGGCCCATGCCGACAGCAGCGGTCCCCCAGCACGCCCCAGCAAAAATTCTCACTGCAGGAATTGGACATGGTCTCCAGTGGTAGGATCTTGGTCACTCTGTGTGCGGGGGGAGTTTCTCCCCCTTAATTCATTAACACCAAAGGAGAAAAGCTTTGCCACTGCTGGGATTTATCCTGGTGGGGAGGAAGCAGGGCTTAAGTAATTTAACTGGGTCACAGCTGCTATCACCCAGACTCCTGTGGCAGCCGAGTCTCCAACCTGGGGAAGATTTAATCTCGCTTGAAATAGCGACCCTACAGACCGTAGACCCTACAGCTATTCATGCGTGCAAATTACCCATCCAGCACTGCCATCTTGAGATTTCCCTCAGGGTGGGGCTGAACACTCATCAAAAGTGAAACCAGACCCATCGATTATGCAAGGATGAGGGACCTCAGTCTGCATGAGAAGAGAAGTGTATCTAAGTACTCTGCATCCTGACCATCTGCCCAGGAAGCTCTGTGGGACTGGGCACCCTCTCTCCTGGAAGCGGTGGCTTCCTGCCCGCCCTCTTACACGCCCTAATGGGAGGAGTCTGTGATCAGATCTCAGCTCATTTGGGCATATTTACCCAAGGTGGCCACTTGGCTGTAGTTACTCCAAAAACTAACTGAAACTCTCCAACAAGCCAGGGACTAGCATCAGCCTCAGGAACCTTCGAACAAAAGGGCAGCCTGAGCTCACATTCATTCCCGGAGTTCTGTGCATAGCCAAGACTCCATAGGTCCTGAGTGCTTCAGGTGGGACCAGGCTTCCACGCCCCCTAGTGGTTACAATTGAGATCTACGTAAACACTGGCCCAGTTAGGCTGGTGCCTCCTTCACACCTCTCTTCCCTTGCTCGGACTGTGACAGCCCCACAGAGCAGTTGTTGGGGCCACTGAAGATTATAAGACATCTAAGTGGCACAACAGGGATTCCGGGGAAGCTAACTTCAGGCTGGCCACTCTCCTTGGAACAGACAGAGTCCCATACATCTACACTAGGATCCACAAGACTCCCAGCAGCTCTTGGGTCCCAGGCTTAAGAGGGTCAGGAATTAGGCAGAAAATAATCCGCCCAGGAATGCATCTCCGGTGGCACTGAACTCTGTTTTCACAGGAAGCATGAAAGGGCAGTACCTTCTACCCCTCTACAGCAGAAAAATTTGGCAAGACCCTCTAGGAAAACCCACGGCCATCAGAGATTACCAAACTTCATCCCCTCCGACAAGCTTAACCGGGAAGAGTCTCCAGCTAGATGTCAGATATGAACACACTCCTCACGGTACACACTGACCTAGAGGGCAAAATCTCAGAACCTTCCCAACTCCCCCGCCCTCTTCCCCCCCCCTTTTTTTTGGTTGTTGCTGTTTACTATTTTTAACTTTTTAAATTTTAATTGTTTTAGTTTAATTTTTTATGCTTTCTTTCTCTATTAGTACTGAAATTGGTGTTCTTGGATGTATATATTTTTTGTTCATTTGCATGTATTGGTGGCTGGTTTCTACTATCACTGTTTCTTGAACTCGACTGCTGTCTCCATAGCATTGGAGTCCAACCAGGGAAACTTCATGATAGCAAACTAGCCCTCAGTCTTCCTGGGTCGAAGAGAATCATGCTCCATACTAATCTCTTCTTCCCTGTACGCTGGCAGTTCCTAAACTATATGCTGTCCTCTCTCACCCTCACCCAAAGTCTTTACCGCACTCAGACCCCATTTCTATCTTTTCCTTATTCTTAACTGAATAGGCTACAGCACACTAACACCTTGTAGCTCTTTACTCTGAGTCACAAGTTCCACACTTCCTCCCTACCTCACTTCCTTGGCTTTCTACCATTATTTCTCCCCACCTATAGAGGCCCTGCTAACTGAAGAAAAGTTCATTCTTGAAAACGGGTATTTGCTATCTTAATATATTGTGAGAGCTCTCATGGAAAAAAACTGCTCCTATAGGTGCTAATCATCAGTATAACTGTTTTAGTTGAAACTGTTCAGTATATGCACCTATGGGCTCACAATTCTTCATTGATTGAACTGGCAGCTGTTGATCTGTGCTTCCCAAATAGCACCCCATCCCAATGAAGCAAAATCATAAGACACTCCAATAGCCTCTACAAGAGTAATACTCCCTGTAGGTCTTCAAGACACACTCCCTGTATCTGAAAATGAGGAAAAGGGGAAATAAACCCCCTCCTCTACCTCACAGCTCCTCATCCAAGGACACCATGGTTGGGGTCCTAGATGAAAACCTAGAAAAATGTATCAACATTTTGATTAGTAATTCAATCAAAGAGTTGAAGAATTAAGAGATCAGAGATCAGTTTCAAATGATGAGAGACAACTTAAATAAGGAAATAAGGGAACAATTCCATGAGATGAAAGACCATATTTATAAAGACTTAGACTCCCTAAAAAGAGATGTGGCAGAGCTATCAGAATTGAAAAATACTGTCAACCAATCAAATCTTCACTGAAAGATACTAACACCAGAGTAAACGTAACAGAAAATAGAACCTCAGCCCTTGAAGAACGTACATCAGATAATGAAGACAGGCTGAGTAATGTTGAGTTTCAGGAGGACAGACAAGAAAAGAAACTTATTGTACATGACAAGAACTTCCAAATAATATTTGATGCGATGAGAAGAAACAACTTAGTAATTGGGCTTGATGAAAACATCGAATAGCAATCACGGGGCATTAAGGACCTTCTAAGTGAAATTGCCAAGGAGAATATTCCTCATATCAGAATTGACCCAGAATACCAAATCTAAGATGCTTATAGGACACCAAATAGACCTAACCAAATGAGAATTTCACCAAGACATATCATATATAAAATGAATAACAGAAATTAAAGAGAATTCTAAAAGCAGCTAGGGAAAAGCCCCAAATCACGTTCAGAGGCAGACCAATTAGGATCACTATGGATTTTTCAGATCAGACAAGGCCAGAAGAGCTTGTAACAATATTTTTCAAACCTTGAAAGAAAACAATTTTCAACCAAAAATAATATATCCTGCAAAACTCAGCTTTAAATGTGATGGGGAAATTAAATACTTCAGTGATAAACTCAACCAAGCAAGATACATGAACACAAATCCTGCACTTCAGAATATTCTCAAGGACATTCTTCCTTCAGAAGAACATGCTAATAATACCCTAAACCCTTAAATAAGAGAGTGTCAATAACCACATTACACACAAAAAGATACCCAAGATAGCACAAAACACAGCAATAGTCACAAAGCTTGAGACTCAGTTTCCCATATCTATTCTAACTCCGAATGTAAATGGTCTCAGTGCCCCAAGTAAAAGACACAGATTGGCTTACTGGATCAAAGAACAAAATCCAACAATATGTTGTCTACAGGAGACACACCTCACACTCAAAAATAGACACAAACTGAAGGTGAAAGGTTGGCAAAATGTCTACCAGGACTGTGGTCCAAAAAAGCAAGCTGGCGTGATCTTAATATCTGATACAATTAATTTTGATCTAAAACTAATCAAAAAGGACAAAGATGGACACTACATCAAACTAAAAGGGACAATTCATCAAGAAGACATAACAATAATTAACATTTATGTCCTCCCATCATAATCCCCTCCAAATATATAGAAAAAATACTCAAGGATATTAAACCCCTCATTGATCTCAACACAATACTAGGGGACTTCAATTCACATTATCAACACTAGACAGATCATCAAACAAAAAAAAATAAAGACATCTCCAACCTAAACAACTCTATTAATCAATTGGGCTTAATAGACATCTACAGAATATTCTATCCTAAGTCGGCTGAATTTACCTTCTTCTCTGCACCTCACAGATTCTTCTCCAAAATAGATCACATCCTAGTCCACTGAACTAACTTTAACAACAAATACAAAAAAGTTGATATAGTCTCATGTATCCTGTCAGACCACAATGCTATGATCTGAGCAATCAACAACAAGGAAAACAACAGAAATTACTCAAGTACTTGGAAATTGAATAATACTGTCTTAAACAGAAAATGGATAAAACAATTAACGAGAACAGAAATCAAGAAATTCTTGGAAATGAATGAGAATGAAGAAACAACATATCGAAATCTCTGGGATAGTATGAAGGTATTCTTAAGAGTAAATTTATAGCACTGAGTGCATACATCAAAAATCTGGAAACAGCCCAAATAAACAATCTTATGCTCCAACTCAAACCTGCAAAAAAAGGAATAATCCAATCCCAAAGCTAATAGAAGACAGGAAATAACTAAAATCAGAACTAAAATCAATGAAAGTGAGAAAAAAATACAATTATCAACAAAACACAGTTTGTTCTTTGAAAAAGTAAATAGGATTGACAAACCCCTTGCCAACCACACCAAAGGGAAGAATGAAGTGAAGCAATCAACAAAGACAAAAACAGAGATATCACCACAGACTCAACCAAAATCCAGAAGATTATCAGAACTTATTTTGAAAATTTATACTCTGCCAAGTTTGATAATCTGGAAGATCTGGACAGATTCTTGGCAATATATGACATCCCCATATTAACAACAGAGGACACTGAAAATCTAAACCAACCTATCTCAGGTAGCAAAATCAAAGCAGTAATCAAATGTCTTCCAAAAAAGAAAAGCCCAGGACCAGATGGATATATGGCAGAATTCTACCAAATTTTCACCGAAGAATTAACACTGATCCTCTATAAGATTTTCCATGAAATTGAAAGGGATGGAGCATTCCCATTTTTTATGAAGCAAATATTACACTGATATCAAAATCCAACAAAGACACATCAAGAAAAGAAAACTACAGATCAATTTTCCTGATGAACATAGATGCAAAAATCCTTGATAAAATTCTAGCTAATCGGATCCAAAAGTACCTTAAAAAGATAATACATCATGATCAAGTGGGCTTCATTCCAGGAAAACAGGGCTGGTTCAACATACGCAAATCAATAAATGTACTTCACCACTTAAACAGAATTAAAAATAAACATCATATAATCATCTCAATCAACGCAGAAAAGGCCTTTGATAAAATTCAACACCCTTTTATTCTCAAAATCCTTAAGAGGATAGGGATTAAGGGAAGATACTTTTAACTATGTAAGATCCATTTACAACAGACTCATAGCCAACATTATGCTCAATGGAGAAAGAATCGAAAACATTTCCACTGAATTTAGGAACAAGACAAGGTTGTCCACTTTCACCACTCTTATTCAATATAGTCCTTGAAACCCTTGCCAGAGTTACCATAAAAGAAAAGGAAATCAAAGGAATTCGAATAGGAAAAGAGGAAGATTTAATGCAATCCCCATCAAGATACCAATGTCATTCTTCACGGATATAAAAAAAGCAATTTGCAAATTTGTAGAAGATCCAGAACAGCCAAAATATTACTCAGCAAGAAGGAGGAAACAGGTGGTATTCCCAATTCCTGACCTGAAAATATACTATAGGGCTATAGTAACAAAAACAGAATGGTATTGGTATCGAAACAGAACTGAAGACCAATAGAATAGAGGATTCTGAGACGAATCCCCATACCTTTAACTATCTGATTTTTGATAAAGGGGGCAAAAACATAGTGTGGAAGAAAGATAGCCTGGTCAACAAATGGTGTTGGACAAATTGGACAGCCATATGTAGACAACTGAAATTGGATCCTTACCTTTCACCCTGCACAAAAATCAAATCAAAATGGTTCAAAGATCTGGATATTAAACCAGCAACTATACAATTGCTTGAAAAAGAAGTAGGATCAACACTACATGACATAGGGGTCAGCACTGTCTTCCTTAACAAGACTCCCACGGTGCAAGCACTAAAGTCAAAAATAAATGAATGGGATGCAGTTAAACTAAAAAGCTTTTGCACAGCTAAAGATTTAGTCAAGAGTGTGAAGAGAGATCCTACAGAATGGAGAAAATCTTTGCCTTCTACACCTCAGACAGAGGGCTAACATCTAGAATATACAAAGAACTAAAAAACTAAACACCAAAATCACAAATAATCCAGTCAGTAAATGGGCTATGGAACTAAAAAGAAACTTCTCAGTGGAGGAAGTTCAAAGAGAAATGAGAAAATGCTCTACATCATTAGCAATAAGAGAAATGCAAATCAAAACTTCACTGAGATTCCACCTCACTCCTGCAATGACAGTTGCTAGAGGGGATGTGGGAAAAGAGGAACACTGTCACATTGCTGGTGGGACTGCAAACTGGTACAGCCACTCTGGAAAGCAGTGTGGAGAATCCTCAAAAAATTAGGGCTGGAACTGCCTTATGACCCTGCTATCCCACTCCTGGGCATTTTTCCAAAAGAGTTTGAATTGGCATATTATAGTGATACAGCTTCATCAATGTTTATAGCAGCTCAATTTACTATAGTTAAATTATGGAACCAACCCAGATGCCCCTCACTCGACAAGTGGATTCAAAAACTTTGAATACATATATATATAATGGAATACTTCTCAGCTATTAGAGAAAATGATATTATGGTATTCACAGCCAAATGGATGGAGATGGAAAAAGTTATACTAAGTGAAATATCCCAAACTCAGAGACTCAAGGGCCAAATGTTTTCTCTCATTTGTGGAAGCTAGAATACAATCGGAAACAGTATAATAGATGCCTAAGCTAATAATAACCTCAACATGTATGAATTTTTACACAAACAGGGGGATCCTTGCCTAGGATGCTGGGAGACATACGGAGGGGGACAGGGAGTGGGGGAAGGAATAGGAAGGATATCAAGGAGATTGGAGGGAGGGAGTACCAGTGAATCAACTCAGGGAAACCTTCAATTTCCATGAGAAGTCCATTTAAAATGGGGCCTTAATAGGGGGAAGCATCAACCATAGGAATCCAAGGGGGGAAACCATGGAATGGCATCAGCCTCGGCTTGCTCTGTGATTATACATTTGTTCTTGATTGTTTGATAATGATTCCCTAATTGTAAGCCCACATTTAATGAATAAAAAAAACAAAAGCATATTATCCAACTATTCATCTCTCCACCATACTTACCTAGGGATGATTTTGAAACTTACAATAAAAAAACCTCCAAAAAGCAGACTTATTTTGAAAGGAAAAAATTGCCACTATTATACTAAGAACCATGTGTCTTAATTTTAAGCTAGTTTCAAAAAGTTCAAGAACAGGTATATAAATTACCTATCCATTTTGGGAGACTATTTTAACGTGAATAACAGATATACTTTGCTATCTGATTAGAACAGAGTTGTGAAGCAAGCAAGATGACTGATAAAGGTACCCAGCACCAAACTGATCCTCCACAAAGAATAAAAGCTATAGTTGTATAGCTGCATATTGAGGTGAGTGACCATGGCATAGCTGGAAGACACCAGTAGAGAAACAGAAACCTTGCAAAAACCTAGAGACTTGGACCAGCAGCAAAGCAAGAGAAAACATCCCAGTCCTTGTAGCCTCTGCTGCACAGCTGAGGGAGGGCTGTTCCGGTTCACAGGGGTCAAGGTGAAAGTCCCAGTAAGCTCTACCAGTGCAGACAATGCAATCCGAGCTACTGGAAAGTGTTCTGGCACTTGCAGACCTACAGCCTAAATGAAACACCCGAAAACATAGTAGTCTGGCTTAGGAAAAGGAATTCATTTCCCAGAAAGTTGCTGGGGTGCTGTAACCTGGAGTCATCTTGAGAACGGACCTATTGGAATCCAAACTGTTGTGGTGGTTCGAAATCCCTGCGTGTTCGCATCTCTGTCTGGTACCCCTTACACAATACACTAGTTTGATAGGTAGATACCTCACAAGCCAGGTTTAGCTCAGCAGACCAACTGACACAAAACCTCTTAGTGGTAGGTACATAGTAGGAGACAGATGTGACATGGAAGGGAGCAAACATGTCATCAACAATAACCAGACTGGAGTGCCTGCATATCCAGCGAGGTGCAGGTGCAGAACTGAGGGCACTTGCCCTCAAGGTTTCCACACCCCTCTCCCAGCACCGTGAAAGGGCACAGATCCATACAGGCAGAGAAAGTTTCTCCCACTCCTGGTTGAGGCAGTCACCTGCAGCCACTGGGACTTGGGCTGTAGCCCCAGTCCAAAAGTCTGCAGCCTAGGAAGGTCCAGAGAAACTGCAAAATGACGGCCATGTTCCACTCTCCCTTGCTCCTGCCAGCACCTCAGCTAAGAGGAGTTTTCCCCTGGCTCCAACTGCGACCCACTCTCACTTAGTAGTTCCTGAAGGGAGCTAGAAATCAAAGAAAAGGGGTAAGGGAGGAGTAAAAGTCCTCAGATGATGTCCTACCCTCTGGGTATACAGCTTAAAACATCTGGAGAGAAACTGCCCAGTGCCTAAGAGCTTTCTGTTCTCACTTCTCCTGGGAATGCTTCAACTGCAGTGATCTTGCCTGACTCCAGTCACCAACTCCCACTTGATCCCCTGACAGGTGCTACAGTTTAACAGCTGTCACCTTTCCGTTGAGGGGAAAGCCTGAGAAAGTATGGAGAGAAATTAGGAGAGAAACACTGCCCAATATCCAACACATTCTGCTTTCCCTCTTTATTGTGAGCACAGCTGTAGCTGTGACCTACTCCCACTCAATCCCTGGCAAGTACAACTGAAAGAATGAGAGGAGACAAGTCACCAGCCATGGGCCTACCCCAGGTATTGATAGCTACAGAGGGTCTGAGGTAGGGTCTCCCATGGTAGCAGCAGAGAGAAGTAACAACTTCTGCTGCCACCACACCTATGTGGGTCTCCTGCCCGATTACCTCCACACCTTAACTGATCATCTGATCCTGCATTGCTGACAAAACCAGTATAACTGTCAAAGAGGGGGTTTCTGTGATTCCTGTCCTCATCTTTGCCTGTGAAGTACCTGTACCTACACCAGCATCTGATTAGAGGGTCCTTCACCACCGCTGGAGCAATCAGTATCAGAGGCTCAAGTAACAGCCAATATCGACAGTGCCTGAGGAAATACCCATCATCAGTTAAGGGTCACCATTCCCATCATAGGAGTAACCACACAGGATGCATCCGGCACACTCTGTTGTCTATACCACACCTACCTGAATTGTAGAGTATCTTCACTTCTGCGCAACCTGCAGAAAGATCATCCCTATGACACCAGTGCAATACGATGTACACTGCCTAAACTCTCTAACCCCAGGGAAGAAACTACAGGGGGATTATACTATGGTGCCAGGCTGGAAATAAAGTCAATACTGCCTAACAAATCCATGCCCCAAGACTTCAGCAGAAAGTCACTCAAAAGTTTATCTCATAAAGTGGCAGAGATACCCATGCTATCAGATGTACAAATCCCAACACTGGATCACAAGAAACAAAGATCTTAAAGCTCTAATAAAAGATTTCAAAGTAGATGAAATACCTGATAAAGAATTCCAAAGGGTGATTTAAAGAAAACTCAGTGAGATCCAACAGAATACAGATAAACTGGTATGTCAGTCACCTTTCCATCCCTGTGACTAAATACCCAACAAGAACAATTTAGAGGAGCGGAAGTTTATTTTAGCTTATGGTTTTAGAGGTCCTAGCCCATGGCTGACTGAGTCCATTGCTGTGGTCCTAAAGTGAGGCAGAACTCCATGACAGAAGGGCATGACAGAGGAAAGCTGCTCAGCTCATAGCAGTCAAGAAGTAGAGAGAGAGAGAGAGAGAGAGAGAGAGAGAGAAGTGGTTGAGAAGAGATGTGTAGTTCAAAGCTGTCTTCCCAGTGACCTACTTTCTTTAGCTACCCCCGCCTGTTTATGATTATCACCCAGTAGTCCATTATGCTACCAACGGATTAACCCAACAAACAGATTTATCTGCTAATGAGGTCAGAGTCCTAATCACTGCTGCTCTGGGGATCATGGATGCAACACGAGTTTTGTGGGAACACTTCATATCTAAACCATATCAACAGGGAGGAGTACACTGAAGGATATGGATAATAAGTTCAACAAGGAGATAGAGGTGGTTAAAAAGAACCAATTAGAAATCTTGGAAGTGAAGAGGTGAATAAGTCAAATAAAAAAAATTTCAGCTAAAAGCCTCAATAGCAGAGTAGATCAAGTGGAAAAAAGAACATCAAAACCTGAAGACATGTCTTTTGGAATGTCACAGTCACATAGTAATGAAGAAAAAAATTTTAAAAAATGAAGACTGCATAGCTGTTTGGGATATCATTAAAAATCAAACATCTGCATCATCAGCTTGTATAATAAAAGCTATATATGACAAACCCATAGCCAATATCATTCTGAGTGGGGATAACTGAAAATATTTCCCTTGAAATCAGGAAGAAAACAGGGTGTCCATTCCCACTGCTCTTTCTCAACATGGTACTCAAAAGTTTAGCCAGAACAATCACATAAGAGAAAAAATAAAAGTACACAATTAGGAAAGGAGGAAGCCAAATTGTCCCTGTTTGCAGATGATATGATTGTAAGACTAGACCAAAACAACACTATTAGAACTACGAACGAAATGAATTCAGTAAATGAACAGGATACAAAATCAACAAAAATTAGTACCCTTTTCATGTGCCAATAATGAACTTTCATGAAAGTAATTCCATTTACAATAGCCACACACAAAAACTACCTAAGAGTAAACTTAACATCAAAAGACATCTACAATGAAAATTACAAAATACTAAAGAAAGAAATTGAAGAATACACTAAAAGTTAGAAAGACTAGAATTAATATTGTTAAAATATCCATTACTACCCAAAGTGCTTTACATAACCAATGCAAACTCCACCAAAATGCCAAGGACCTTCTACACAAAACAAGAAAAAAATTTTCTAAAATTCATATGGAAGCACAAAAGGGCCACAAAATTCAGAGTAACCTTAAGCAAGAGAAAAGCTAGAGTCATCACAAAACCCAATTACAAAGCCGTAGTAACCAAATCAACATGGTAATGACATAAAAATAGACACATATACCAACTGAACACAACAGAGAACCCAGAAATCATGCATGTACAGCCAACTGATTTTTGATAAAGGTACCAAAACACACATTCAAAAAGGACAGCCTTTTTATCAAATGATTTTGGGAAAACTAGGTACCCACATGGTGAAGATTGAAGCTTGACTCTTATCTTTCACTCTGTATGCAATGAAGTCTTTAAGATCTCAAACTCAAACTGCCAGAGGAAAACATAAGAGGAACACTTCAAGATATTGGTATGGGCAATGATTTTTCTGGATAGGACTATAAAATACAGAGGAAAAAAAGGAAAAAATGACAAATGGGATTATATCAAATAAAAAGCTTCTGCACAGGGACTGGAGTGGTGGCTCGGCAGTTGTGGCACTTGCCTAGCATGCGCAAGTACACGAGTTCCAACCCCAGCACCATGTACGCAATGGAATCTCAGAGCAACAAAGGCCGCATGAAAAACTAAATGAAACTGATTCTTTCTTTCTCTCGCTCACTGTCCCGCTCTCTTAAAACAAAACAAAACAAAACAAAAAACTTCTGCACAGCAAAGTTAGTAACAGCGTGAAGAGATAACACCATGGACTGGGAGAAAATATTTGCCAGCTATTTGTCTGACAGAGGGTTAATATCCAGAATCATAAAGAATTCAGAAAACTTAAAAAAACCAATTAAAAATGGAAAAATGTAGAATAAACACTTCTCAAAAGAAATACAAATAGTCAATAAATATAAGAAAATGCTCGTTATTGGCAATCATGGAAATACAATTCAAAAGTACAAGATACCATCTCATCCCAGTTAGAATGACTGTTATTAAAAACCAAAACACAAAAAAAAAATATAGAGAAAAAGGAACCCTCATACACTGTTGGTGGGAATATAAATTATTACAGCCATTATAGATAATAGTATGGGGGTTTCTCAAAAATCTGAAAATAGAATCCAATAGAGTGGGACTCAGCTCTCCCACTCCTGGATACATCTCCAAAGGAAATGAAATTGGCATACCAAGGAGATACTTGCATGCCCACATTTGTTGTGGTTCTATTCACAATAGCTAAGATACGGTATTGGACTAGATGCCCACCAATAGACGAATGGATAAAGAAAATACGTAATACACAAGAGTATTCAGTCATAAAGAATTAAAAACTGCCATTTGCAGCAAAATGGATGGAATTTTAAGATATCCCATTAAGCGAAACAAGCCAGTCACGGAAAGGCGAGTATCACATGTTCTCTCTCATATGTGGAGTGAAAAATCTCCAAAGGATGTAGAGGATGGGATTTGTAGGGACTGAGAAGGATGCCAGAGGGAGGCTGGGGAAGGGTGAGGGCAGAAGAAGGGTGAATGGAGATTTTCAATACATAATATGTGCATCTACGGAAATATCACAATGAATCCCAATATTTTATATGATTAATATGTTAGTGATTATAATAAATTGATTTCTTCCAGATAGTTGTGCAAGCACTCCTATATAAAAAAAAAGAATAATTTTCCCACTTAAAACAGTTGCCTTCTTTATTAACTTGCAATACACTTGGCATGGTTTATAGTACTGCTATTCAGATTCTTAGAATGTTAGGCATACAACTTCTTGTTGAACCTAACTAATCTTAAATATAAGATTTTGGAGCCAGTTGGTCTTTGAATATAAAAATAAAGAACAAGCTATAATCTTGAACATGTTTTAGAATTTAATTGAATTTAATTTAATTGAATTTCTTTTTCCTGTAGTAATAGTAATAAGTAATCCTTGAGGTGATATGACCTGACAGCCCCACTGACCACAGCTCTCCTTTAGGTTTCTCAAATCAAAACACAAATGTATGAAGGAGTTAATGCAAGTTTCTGTATTTCTCCCACAAAACTGGGAATTCAGAGTATCACAAGGAAAAAACATGATGTATTAGCAGATATAGCCCAGTATGAGACTCAAAACACTCTTAACTTGTATGTATTTCATTGTAACCCAAGAATAGAGTCTTCTGATGAGAATTTTTATTTCTTACTAGCCGACTTCTTTATAAATTTCTTCTACTTACAGCAAAATACTTAAGAGTTTTCATGTAAAAGAAAAAAGTCTCAACCCCAATCAACTCCTGAAATTACCAATATTTATTTGCCCTGACTTTCAATTTGAGTCTCCTGTTCTAACTTTCTCTACCCATAGTATTTTGGTACATGAGGCAGGTTTCTTACAACTTGACTGTCTCCTCGCTACATCTGTTGTAGCTGTTATAAGGATGTTTTGCCTGTTTTTGAGCTGTTCCCCAAAATGCCACAATTCATGTGACTCTCATGGCCTATAATTTATCACACTGTCCTTCAAATTGTGTGAAAAAACTAACATTTTCTCATGACACAGTAATACGTGGAAAGCTTACTTCTAGATCCTCACTATCCATACATTGCACATTTGCAAGTTTTCCTCCCTAATAAGGAAAGTTTACTTCTAATCCTAGACTCTACACCGGCAGCACTCTGTGCTCGCTGGTGGACCTGGCAGAGCATCAGAGATCTGAACACCTGCAACTGATGTGTGCGCCTAGCTAAGGCTGAACCAGGCGAAGCTCTGCTTTCTTGTCTCAACTTCCATAACTGTAAGCAAATGTCCTTGTCAGTCTATTTGCTACAACTTGTTTACCTTTTCGTGGGTGATTGTTTCTTTTTTTTTGTCTGTTTTGTTTTGTTTGTTTTTAATTTTTTTTGTGTGTAAAATGACTCCCAAGTGTAGGCTGCAGCACAGCCTCGTGCTAGGTGCAGGAAGGCTATATGATGCAGAGAGGATGCCACGAGCTTCCTTCAGGAATGGGTTATGTGCTGTTGACCATGAGCTTATGCGACTGATCCAAAAATATGTATTAAATAAGCTGCCTTAAAAAAGAAACAAAACAAGATTATGTGTCAATCAGCTAATAAAACTCAGACTACAGAAACTGAAACCCCTATTTCTCCTGGGAGCAAATGGTTCATGTATTTGCTAATCCAAAATTGGCAGCAACTTTATAGAGTATTATTACCCTGAATAATAAGTAATGGCTGTAAATGTGTGTATCATTAGAAAATACTGACCACAGGCACTGTATCGTAAAGAATTTTGGGATGTGATTCTGCAAGTTTCTTGATCTTTCTATTCCAGGAAGCGCCATCCAGAAATAATCCATGAATGAAAACACCTAAATATAAAAGGAACAAGTTAATGTAACACTTTATTATTTACTTTAGATTGATTGAGCTCTCAATCTAAAATCCTACATGTAAATACCATGCAAGTGACGCTAGACTAGCAGTCTAAGGCTTGTTCTAAAATGAAAGCAATCTTGCCAGGCACAGTGCTGTACACCTGTAATCCTACCGACCTGGGAGACTGAGGCAGGAGGATTCCAAGTTCAAAACCAGCCTCAGCAACTTATTGAGGCCTTAAGCAACTTAGTAAGACCCTGTCTCCCAATAAATGTAAAAAGGGCTGGGGATGTGGCTCAATGGTAAAGCACCCTGGGTTCAATGCCCGGTACCAAAAAAATAAAAGAAAAATAAAATGAAAGCAATCTTCTGAGTGTTTGAACATTAACATTTCAAAGGCATCTATACTTTGCTTAGTAAAGTAATACTAAAATTAGGTATGGAAGATGAAAGAGGAATTTTCAACTAATCTGTAGGAAGTTCTTGGAATATGTAAACTTTACAAGATCTACATTTTTAATTGGCCAATAATTAAAATATGCCATCTGAGGTCATGAAATACACAAAAAAGTTCTTAATGTAATTATGGGGACCCAGGGGCTGCTAGGCAGTTTATGTATAAAATACCCTTCTCTAATGTTGCTAGAGTTAAATTTGTCTTCCCCTTTTAGATTTTATTTTTTTTTAAAGAGAGAGGAACAGTGAGAGAAAGAACAAATCAATTTTTAGTTTTTCATGTGGCTTTCTTTGCTCTGACACTTTGTTGTATATGTGGTGCTGGGGTTTGAACCCACATCCTTGTGCATGCCAGGCTAGCGCTCCAACTGCTGAGCCACCACTCCAGCCCCCACCTTTTAGAATTTATTCTTACTGCCAAGACCTCTCCTCAGTTTGTAAGATGAAAGGACACATGGATAAATTACCTCTAACACATAGTGCCACGCACTAACAGCTGAAGGAGAGTGCGGGTTACTTTCTCTGGTTATATGCGACTGTAAAACTTTGTGGAGTAAATATACGTACCTACACATACGGATATTATTGTGATTGTTGCAGAGATGACAAGAGAAGAAAAGCAGAACTTCGGAAGACCAAGGCTTTGGTTCCTAATTTCCTGAGTGACCGTGAACAATTCATTTAACCTCAAAACCCACCTGCCTGGTCATCTGGGGGATAATCTAGAAAACATCTGTAAAACAATAATGCTTGCTTTGTCTACCTTGTGGAGTTCTCATAATCAGACAAGCTAATGCAAGTGAAAAGACTGCAAAATAGTATACATGAAAGTCCACTGAACGGTACTTTCCAATAGGAATGTTTGCAACGATGGAAATGTTTGCCTGTGCCATCCAACGTGGTTGCCACCAGCTATGTGTGGTTATTGAACACTTGAAAAGTGACTCGTATGACCAAGGAACTGGTGTTTTATTCTACTGTACTTAAGGGGATATAGTTAAGTGGTGGGTGTTGGGGAGGAAGACCTTCTCTCTCCCCTCTGGGCTTTACCTGATGGAAATAAAAAGTCGGAATAAAATTTCAGTTTTATTAATTGGCAAATCACTTGTCCACAACGGCCAAAGTCAAACTGTGTACAGAACTGAAAACACACCTTGAACTTGGGGCAACATGGGAGGCTACCTACTTGAGAGGGGAGCTCATTAATGATTTGGTAAATATCAGCAATTATATATCAAGCCTGGACCAGAAACACTGGTAGTCAGTAAGATGGCTTATTTAGCTGATGGCTGTGCTCTACTCCAGAAATTTGTAACATCAAGTAGTCTTAATTGCTTATTAAATAAGTCATGTTTTATATTCTTCTCCACTTTTTTTGCAAGACAATTCTGGATTTTTAATATCTGACTTCTTTTACTAAGAGCAGTTGTAAGTTAAATTAGTCAACTATTGTAAAAAGAAATATCAAGTTCCCTGTATGTGTAATGATGGACACTAGTTTGACCTTAGATATTAGCTACTTTATAAACTGTATGCAATACTTCTCTAAATTCAATTTTTTTAGCTGAGTTTGAAAACATATGACTAAGAGACATTATTGGTAATGTTCAAACCTCAACCTAAATGATACATTACTGCCTTTTATCTTAAGGTCTTGGGGGGAAAACCCTTCCCTAGAATTAAATATTTAACCATAGCTTCTTCAAGAAAGCTTGCCTTGAGAAATATATTGTCTCCAAACTTTCAAACACTCAGTAGGCCATGAAGAAAGCAGTTAAGCCTGAGAGCCAGATGGCCTGGGTTTAAATTTAACTCAGCTCTGACCATTACTTCTGTGAGTCCTTGGGAAATTTACTTAACCTCTCTGAGCCTTAGTTTACACCTCTTTATAATGGGAATAGTAGTATTTGTGCTGCAGGGTTATTATGGCTATTAAATGTAAAGGTTGGGAAGTTTCTGGAATTTAGCAGTGTAGGTAAGCAACTCTAGGTAGGTATCCATGCGCTTCCGTTGAATTTTCTTTACTCAACTTAAACACTACTTAAGACCCCCTTCCTAAATATTTAGTTTGAGCCAAATTATTTATCTCTCTTGATATGTTGCTAAATCTATGTAATTATATATTAAAGTTTATGAGGTATCTTTTAAAGCATGTAATAAGCTATACAGAAAATGAGTTTTTAAAAGCCTATATAATTAAGGAAATAATACATTTTTTTAAAACTTGGCAGATGAAGGTTGTTAAATTTCCTTCAGGTACTCAACATTATGCTCATTCTGAGTATATTAAAAATAAAGGTATTCTGAGCAAATAGGTTAATGATGGGCTAGGATCTGTGGCTAGGAAGAAAATGAATAGTTCTAACATGTGCCTCAGTATTATAACTTTCCCCAGTGTCTATTGTTCTTAAATGTGTATCTAAAATAAAACTATTTAGATTAAGTATTAAAGATGAAATAAAAAGTGCTTTTAAAACATTGAGTTAGGGGACTGGAGTGGTGGCTCAGTAGTTGCACCTCTTGCCTGGCATGCGCAAGGCCTTGGATTCTAACCCCAGCACCATGTACACAACAAAGAGTTGGAGCAAAGAAAACCAGATGTAAAACTAAATAAAATTCATTCTTTCTCTTTCACTGTCCCTCTCTCTTTAAAAAAAAAAAAAAAAAAAGTTGGGTTAGATTCCATGAATTCATAGAATTTAAGCAGCATGATGTCTGGAATTCTTACAGCAGCATTTGAGGGTCTTTTAAGTGCCAGGCACTGATAGGCATTGAGGAAAGAAGGGTAAAGACAAACAAGGTCACAGATCTCCTGGTGTTGGTACTGTCATAGGGAAGAGAGACTGTAATGCGATCAAAGAGTGTGAAAAATGCTTTGAAGTTAATAAGCAGAGTTAAAAAGGATAACGGGGGAGTGAAGGCCTCAATAGACTTAATGTTCATGGAAGCTGTTTTCTGATGACCTATAATTTTCAAAGCTGAGATCTGAAAGTTGAGAAGTGGCCACTGTCATGAGTCTGGGCTTAAGAGAATGAAACTTGAGGCACTCTGGTGACTGTGACATTTCAGTGTAATTGAGCAGTGGTGCAAGATGAGCTGGTAACTGATGAACTCATACAGGTGGACAGCAGCCAGAATGTGCCTGGCCTTATGGTTGTGGTGAGAAATATGGGAAAATGTCATATGGACTTTAGTTGTCTGATTTTTCATTGGGATGTAGGGCTGACATGATCTATTTATATTTCTCAAAAACTTCCGTGGCTTTGGTGTAAGTTAAGGATTATAATTGGGTAATGACACTTGCAGAGAGACAAGCTAATAGGGTAACCGAGAAGTCTAAATTAAAAAATGGTGCTGGCACTAAGACTGTAGGTGAGCAACTGCATCTGATGTGAGAGCAGGTGCAGGGGCAGGAGGAGGAAGACTTCGTAGGTTTTTGCTGGATGGTGGTGCCACTGAATAAATTTAATTAAAACTTTTACATATCCAGGAGACACCAAAGTGAACATATCAGTGTGGAAATTGGATATAGCTATCTGGATCACAGAGGAAAAATTTAGATTGCAGTCTGGGATGGGGGGAGAGTAATCACCAAGGAGATGTTTAAAGACTATGTGATGAGGTCACTAGAAGAGAGAATGCAATTAGAAAAAAAAAATAGTCCCAGGACTGAATCCTCAGAAATTCCAATATTTAGAGGAGCATCAGTCACCAAAAAAGCATGAATGTGGCCGATAAGAAGAGAAAAATCAGTACAAGGTGATATACGAGAAACAAAGGAAGGTAAATGACTTTAGAAAGACAAAGTTGGCAACTGGTGAAACTACTGAGGCTACGGTGAAGACCAAAGGGAATTTGTAACACTTGTCAACATGGAAGTCATCAGTTGACTGGACAGGCTGAAAGGCACACAGGGATTAGGAAGTGAAAACCTGGAGACAACATGCAAAGGCAATTCTTTTGAGAGATTCTGAAATAAAGGGGAGAAGAGATGTGGGGCAGTTGCTGAGGGGTATGGATGCTATAACAATTGGAATTGTTTTTTTTTGATTTAAGATGAGCAAAATTCTAGAGCATGCTATGTGTTGTTAGGGAATTTTCAGTCCTGAGAGAGATGATAATGATTCTGGAAAGAGAAGGCACAATTAAAGAAGAAAAGTCCTAAAGGAGGGGAAGAGAAACAGGGTCTGGATTCCCAAAGTGTGCAAATATTGACAGACTTATGAATTTGGTGGTGCTGAAATCTCTTTTCTGATAGTTTTTTATTTTTGCAATGAAGAATGAAGTGAGACGGGATGGGGGGAAGGGCAAAGAGGACAAGAGAGTGGGAAGGCAAATTTCCCAGGAGGATGGCTTTGTGTTGCAAACCCCTTTGAGACCTGTTACAACCAATATAAAGTAAAATCACTGGGCACAGTAATATGATTATCAAACACTGTGGTGACTGCATATCACTTTGTCAGTATCTCCCACTAGAGTTAAAACTGATTGGGGAACAAGATCCTAAATTTTTCCCTGTTGATATCTGGTGCTCAATAAAGCGAGTCAGTGAATTCATAACTCAATGATGAATAAGGAAGTAGAATTGTCTTTGACACCTTAATTAAAGCAGTATATATTAACAGTCATTTAGACATAGATGTCATTCACTTAAAGACAGCACCAATTTAGGAATCCACAGCATTTTAAAAATACTTGTTTAAAATAGTTTAAAACATTGTCCACTGAATTTGAAATAAAACATGAGAGTAACACAAAGCTGAAAAGCAACTGATTAAGAAAATAAAGATTTCCCCACAATCTGTCAATCATTAAACAAATGTTTCTACTAGTTATAAGTTTTGGAATGCTGTATATAATAGGAAAGATCATATATTTTAGAACTCTGCAAAAAATATGCTCTTCAAGGGATCAGAAAAACCTCCTTCTTTTCAATGTTCTAAAATCTTGATTCCCCAAGGCCAACACATGATTATATGTTTGGTTATCACACATATTGTTAATTTGATATTTATTTTCTTTACTTATTAGAAGAAATTTTTAACTTACATAATTAAAAAATACAGGGACATATACTTTTTTTTCAGATCAACCTGTTATCATTTTTGCCCCATTATTTTATCAGGTTCTCTCTCGATAAACTTCTTCTCACCGTTTAAGGGTAATTTACTTACATGATGTTTACTTTTTTAGCAGCTGAAGAAGGTAAGCAAGGAGTTATGCTTTTGTTAAGTGACAGATAAGAGCAAACTCATTCTCTTACTTCACTTACCATCTTCTGGTCCATACTTATACTCTTTGTCTTCCATCACTTCATAGTCAAATCCAAGGAGATCAATGGGAATAGTGTATTTCCTGGCATAGTTCTGCTGGGCACCAGTCAGGAAGGCTTGGGTGAAGAAGAAGCCAGAAAGCCAGAAGACTGGAGGAGGGCCAACCTCATACCATTGCTGGGGTGGATCAAAATGCAAGTTTCCTAATAACAGTCTTCAATTTTTTAAAACCATACTTTCTTATTATTAAGAAATTTATTTATTGATAAAAAATGCTTCCAATGAAACAATGATATATATATACACATATGTACATATTCTGAAAATTAGACTTATCCCCTAGAGCCTCCCCTAATTTCCCACCCTTATCTCTCCCCTCCAACCCCCCTTCCCAATACATCTCTATGAATGCCTTAGGTTGTATGTCACTACACCTTTTCTGGGTTTAACACATTAGAGTTGACCACCATTTACACCAGCCAGGGTCTAGCTCCAGCCTCCACAGATGAGTGAAGACATTTGACCCTTGGTTCTCTGGGTTATGCTGACTTCACTCAGCATGATTTCTTCCATAGCCATCCATTTACCTTCAAAGGCTCCAATATCATTGTTTCTAATTGCTGAGTAAAACTCCATGGTATATATGTACCACAGTTTTTGGATCCATTCATCCAGTGAGGGGCATATGGGTTGTTTCCATAATATAGCTATTGCCAAACTGAGCTTCTATAAACATAGATTTTTGTTGTGTCACTGTAATGTGATTTTAAATCTCCTGGAAAAATACCCAGGAAAGGAATAGCTGGATCATATGGTGGGTTCATCCCTAATTTTTTTTGAGGATTCTCCACACTGCTTTCCAGAGGGGCTGTACCAGTCTGCAGTTCCACCAACAGTGTGCTAGTGTGCCTATCTCTCCACAACCCCTCAGGCTATATTATTATTTTCTTCATTTTTGCCAATCTGACTGGCATGAGGTGATATCTTAACGTAGTTTTCATTTGCATTTCTCTGATTACTAGTGACTTAGAGCACCTTCTCATGTATTCATTGGCTTGATCAATGACCTCTGTTGAGAAGTTTCTATTTAGCTCTTTGGCCCATTTATTAGTTGGGTTGTTTGTGCTTTTGTAGTTGAGGTTTTTGAGATTTTGTAGATTCTGGATATGAGACCCCTGTCAGAAGAATCACAGGCCATGATTCTCTCCCATTCCGTGGGAAGCCTCTTGACAATTTTGAATATTTCCTTGGCAGTGCAAAAGATTTTTAGCTTTATGACATCCCATTCACTGATTTTTTACTTTACTTCCTTCACTTTGGGAGACATGTTGAGAAAGTCTTTGCCTACTCCCAAATGCTGAAGTGCTGGACCTAATTTGTTTTCCATCCATTGCAAGGTAGCTGGTTTAATTCCTAGCTCCTTGATCCCTTTTGATTTGATTCTCATGCAAAGAGAAAGATATGGGTCTAATTTCAGCTTTCTGCAAGTGGCTGTCCAGTTTTTCCCCCACCATTTGTAGAAGAGGTTGTCTCTCCTCCATGTAATACTTTGTCCCCCTTTGTCAAAAATCAGATACTTAAAGATTTGTGTGTTTCAGGGTCTTCTATTCTATTCCATTGGTCTTCATTCCTATCTTGATACCAAGCACCATGCTGTCTTTGTTACTACAGCTCTATAACATAGTTTTAGATCTGGTAGAGCAAAACTGCCTGGTTCGTCTTTCTTGTTTAGTAGTGTTTTGGCTATTCTGGGTTACTTATTGTTCCAAATGAACTTGAGAATTGCTTTTTCTATATCTGTAACGAATTACATTGGTACCTTGATGGGGATTGCATTGAATCTATATAGAGCTTTTGGCAGAATGGCCATTTTTTATTATATTAATTCTGCCTAACCAAGAGCATGGAATATCTTTCCATCTTCTCAGGTCATCTTGGATTTCATTCTTCAATGTCTGATAATTTTCGTTGTAGAGATCTTTGATTTCCCTTGTTTAATTCCCAAGTATTTTATTCTTTTCGAGGATATTGAGAATGGGACTGATTTCCTAATTTCTTACTCTGCTCTATTATTGTTAGTGTATAGGAAAGCTATTGCTTTATGGGTGTTGATCGTGTATCCTGCCACTTTGCTAAATCTAAGTTCAAGCAGTTCACTGGTGGAGTTTTTTTGATCTTTCAGATATAGGCTCATATTGTCAGTAAAAAGGGAGAGTTTTAACTTCCTCTCTTCCTATTATTATCCCTTTGATTTCTTTCTTTTGCCTTATTGCTCCAGCGAAGGTCTCAAGAACAATATTGAATAAAAGTGGTGAGAGCGGACAGCCTTGTCTTGTTCCCGAGTTTAGTGGAAAGGCTTTCAGCTTTTCTCTGTTTAGTATTATACTAGCCAAGGGTTTAGCATATACAGCCTTTACACAGTTCAGAAAAGTTGCTTATATCCCTATCTTCTCTAGAGTTTTGAGCATAAAAGGGTGCTGAATTTTATCAAAGGCCTTTTGTACATCAATTGAGATGATCACATGGCTTTTGTCCTTGATTTTTGTTTAAGTGGTGAATTATGTTAATTGTTTTGTGTATGTTGAACCAGCCCTGTATACCTGGGAGGAAGCCTGCTTGATCATGATGGACTATCTTCTTGCTAAGTTTTTGAATACCGTTTGCTAGAACTTTATTAAGGATTTTTGTGTCCAGGTTCATCAGGGATATTGATCTGTAGTTTTCTTTTTTTGATGTGTCCTTAAAACCACACTTCTTAATAAAATGTCCCCAAACACTGTTGTTATCTTTTAGGTAAACTAGTATATGAACTCCAAGGAAAGACAAGCCCACACTTTCAACATGTTAAAAATATTGTTGTAGAAATTTTTCCTATTTCGCCAAAATGTAATGAAATCTGACATATAGAAACATAATATTGTACAAGGAACTCCTGAAACAAGCATGGCAGTAAGGGCTTAAGGTCCTTAGAAATATCAAGACTCCTTAGTATCACAGATGCTAACAGTGAGCTGGTTGAATAATGACTTTAACAGAATAGCACATTATAGGAACCAGTCTGAAGAAATGAACTTGAAAAGCTTTTCCCTATAAGAGTCCAAGGTAGAGCCTCTTCTTTCAAGAATAATCTTAATTCTTTAGGATCCAACTCATATAATAGAGGCCCTGTATTATGAAAAGGAAATTAAGTTGATTTATTCCTGCAGAAATTTCATTACAGTTCTTGATGCCTCACATACAGCATGTAGGAAATAGGCTGATATTTCAGGGATATATTAGAGCATAGTTAAACATCAGTATTACCAGTAATTAGAAGGTAGGCTTCTTCTCATTCAACACTTCCAAGACAATTAGCCACTGAGATAATTGCTGACTTGTGCTGAACCAGTTATCTAGTGATTTCATGACTAAAATGATTGCCAGAAAATGAAGTAATAAACTCGCTAGTTACCTTTTCTGTCTATGATGCTGTGTTACAGGAATCTATTTTAACCTAATTATTTAAGAGAAAAATAAATTTGCCAGCTGATTCTCTCCTTTCAAATACCACTGATTTCATTGAACATGAATATCTACTCCAAAGGCAGAATTTCCACTTCTTGTACTTGTGTTGTGACTGTCCAATGTGACAAATATATACATTACAGGAAACATTGTTATGTAGTGGCCATTTAGGCCTGGCACCCACAGGAACACTACAGAGTAATATTCATTATTCTTCTGATGAAGAAATCAGAAGAAACATAATGATGTATGTTAATTTGAATGAACTCACCTGCAAGAATTTTAGTCTTGAAAGGAAGTCATTCACATAGCTGCCAAGTGGTTTAAGGCTTGGGTAAGATTTACTCATCCACATTCCTGGAACTTTGACATTCAAAATGCTTCTCACAACTTCTTCAAGCTCTGTAGACATCACTACAAGCCCCTGAAACACATTTAACCTTTTTAACATGACAGCATAGATTATGATTAGATTTAAATGCCTTTTCACAATTATGCTAACAGAGGGTGAAAGTATTTGGTTTTGTTCACAAGGAAGGCATGGAGTCTTTGAAGTAGTCCTTAGAAAAAATATTGTTTTACTCTAACAAAATTTTACTGGAAAAAAATCATAGTCTAACCTTGACTTAATTAATTTATCTAACAAATTGATAATATATTTCCATTTTGTCTTTTTAGAGGGTCAGTGATAAATATTAAATTAGGAAAATGACTTGAAATGCATTGAAAAATTAAAATATCCTGAAATTCAGTCATGAACTCTATCTAGCTGACTTTGTTCCATTTTGAATAACTGATGCACAAATTTTTGAAACTTTGAGACTCTTGAAAATTTCTGCCTATCTGATCTTATAATCAGGCCAGTTATGATTGTTGTTTGTTTTTCCCTATAGCTAAAAATATTATTCCAACCAACATATGGAGAAGATTCTGCAGTAGATTTGATTGACTAAACATACACCTTTAATTTGCCTTCTTCTCAAAATTCCACTGAAACAGTATTAAAGGAATTAATTTTTTTCAAGGTGTGAGCCCACAAGTATGGAAAGGAAATAGGGATGATGACAACACAGCTAGAAATATGTGGACTGCTGATCATTGACTCAGTTCTCAGAAGAGACCCAGTCCTGAACGGGCAGAGAGGAAAGCTAAGAATCAGCTAGATATATGTTGAGGAATTAATGGCCCTAGGTAATTCTGAAAGTGAGGAAAGGAGGATGCTGTTAAATGAGGATTTTGAAATGTGGCTTATACAATAAATTCCTAGGTTTTCTTCCCCCTTACTGAACATCACTGACTTTGAATGTTAGTGATGCCAGGTCCAGGAGGTCAGAGTTATCATACAAAAATTGGGGGTATTAAAAGAATGCATGGCTAGTAAATGAAGATCCCTAAGGCCTCCATTCCCTTTTAGCGCTCTAACGGCTGGAAGCCAGTCTTAATTTTCCAGGAAAGAGACAGGAAGTACCAGGTAAAGGAGAAACATAAAATGATACTCAATTTTCTTAGATGGAGAGCTCAGATTTACTCCAAAGTGAAGATCACAGTCAGCAATCATCAGTGTTCTTATACTGTCCCCTTTACATGATAGCACCCCGTTCTTATTTAAAAGTAAACAATCCAAGTTCATCAGACACCAGAGGAAGGCATCCAATATGAAACAGTTTTTCAATTAAGCATTCAATTTTTTTTAAAGGGACAGTGAAAGTGAGAGAGAGAGAGAATAGCAATTTTATTTTCTCATCTGGTTTTCACAGATCCAACACTTAATTGTGTATGTGGTGCTGGGGTTTGAACCCCGGACCTAGCACATGCTAGGCAAGTACTGTAACCACTGAGCAACCACACCAGCCCAAGCATTCAATTTTTATGTACAAAGAGGATTACAGATTTTCTATTTCATCTTGTGTAATTTGGGTAACATATGCTTTCTCAAGAATTTGCACATTCATTTATATTTTTAATTTATTGGCATAAAATTTTGATATATCTTTAGACCTTTTAGTTTATAGTAATTATTGTTACGGGCTTTTTTCTATTATAGCTTAGGTATTACTTAACTGAAATTCTTGGGATCAGAAGTTTTTTGGATTTTTTTTCAGATTTTGGAATATTTTTATATATATTTTATATATGTATATATTATTGAGATATTGAGATATTTTGGAACCCTAGTCTAAACACAAAATTCATTTATGTTTTATATACACTTTTTACACATAGCCTGAAGGTAATTTCATACAATATTTTAGAGTTACTGCATTTCACTGTGAGTTCAGTTGCGAGTTCTCTATTTGTGGGGTCATGTTGGCAGTGATTTGGATTTTGGAACACTTCAGATTCTGGATACTCAAACTGTGTGAACATTAGTTTTTTGTTACTTCTCCCTTTTCCTGAGTCACATTTAACTAGCCCTTTAAAATAATCACTGTCTTTGTTTCATTAATTTCTGCTTTAAATTCATTAGGCTTTTTGCTTTTCTAACATATATTTGAAGATGTATTCCACAATTTTAATATTTTAATATATTGCTTGTTTATTACCATATAATATAAATTATTTTAAAATTTTCATTCAATTGTTTTCTTTACACTGACAAGTATTTTTTCAGAATTTCCAATATGTGGGAATTTCACATTATTTTGTTATTAATTTCTAACTTAGTTCCACTATGATCAGAAAATATACTCTGATCATTTCAAATCTTTTAATCCACTGAGACATATTTTATGATTTTTCACATGATCAACAGCAATTCAACCTCTCCATTGAGTCTATGAGGCATTTCAAAATTAATCTGACCAAAAACCAGTTTGTGACTTTCTCCCTCAAACCTCCTCCTCACCCAGACCTTCGACCTGCTTATACCAAACGAGAAGTTATTCTTAATTCCTCTCTTGCTGACTCCTCCCACATCAAGTTTCAGTCACCCTAGTCAACTCCTAAGCCAATAACATAAGCAACCACACCTCTCCCCGTCTAATGCCGCTGCAAGAGACCAGCCCAGAGGAGCTACTTCGCTTGTGTAGGGAGCTTGTACCTGTGCTCCTCTTGCCCCCATACAATCCTTCCTATAGTGGCCAGAGTGACCTTTTAAAAATGTAAAATAGGTCATTTCACTTGGCTGCTTAAAGCCCTCCTTTTACCTTTGTATTTTAAAATAAAATTCCGGATCCCAAGCATGGCTGACAATGCCATTGTGATCCAGTCCTTCCACGGACCTCCAGCTCACTTGCTCTAGTCATGCCAGACTTCTTTCTGATGCTCCTGGACCACACCACAGTTGTTCTCTTGGCTTTACACTTGTTATGTCCTCTGCCTAAAATGCTCTTCCCTGAACAGTCCCATGGCTTCGCCTTTAAGGTCCAAGGGTCAGCTCCTCAGAAGGGCCTGACCCAGTCTGATTGACAGAGCTTCTCACCCACCATTCTCTATTCTCTTACCCTGTTTTACTATTTTTTTCTGATGGAATTTATCACATACTAAAATTATAAATGTATTTACTAATTTTTTTTATTTGTCTCCCTTACTAAAATGGAAGTTCACAATGACAGAGGCTTTTGTCTTTTTTATTCCTTAACACTTTGTCTCGTTAGCATGTATCTTCCTCAGGTACTATTGCTACACAGCGTACTCATTACTTATCTACCTATTTAACTATTGCCCCCAGTATTCTGCTAAGCTCTTCAAAATCAGGAATTTTCTGTCCACAGAACCAAGAACAGTACTTGCACCATATTTATGCCTAACAAATATTTGCTAAATAGATTACTGCTGTATTTAACTCAATGATTTTATATGTGTATTTCAGCTTACCTTGATAGCTTTTTGAATATTAATGCAAGATTCTCTCATGGTCGTCAGCAACTTATTGAACCGCCCCATTTCTTGGACAAGAACAGTGTTCATGCTCTGAGTATAAGTTGTTGGGTATCTCCTCATTGCAGAATCAACATCAAAGTTGTTTGGAAGTTTCCCTAAGATGTCACCAGCAACCTCATTTACTACATCATCTGATGATTTTGCACCAGCACCTGCTGAACGAGACTATGAAGATCCAAAGTATTACTCAAGAATCCTCATAAAGGTCTAGGGATAGCTGCAAAGGAAAAATCCTAAGGTAAATATAAGAGTGAATACTGTTCTGCGATTTTACCCACGATCCTTCATATAAGACTTGTTAAAGCAAAGATAACAGCCCCAGGGAGGAATTTCTTAAGAGAAAACAATTGTAAGAGAGGAAAAAGAAGAGTATGTAGTATGTTCAGAGGCAAAAGAATATATGGAGAAAGCAAGTAAGTTATGGGTTGCGCTGCCTGGGTGACGGAGGAGCAGATGCTGCAGACAAAGGGAGAAAAGCATTTACAATGGTGGAGTGGCCAAGGGATGACAAGGAGGAGGGAATCTGATCTGCTTTGAGAAAGCTTGTTACAAAATGTATTTGCTAATAACGCCGGTGCCTACTGGTTGCCAAAAGTAGAGATATAGTTTTCTCCTTGAACCTGCCGGGCGAAGAAGATGAGCTCATCTTCTATAAGCAGTTGGAAGAGTTATGGAGAACAGACAGATTTCAGTGATGCACATTGGAAACAAGGAAGGAGAATTTCAACTCCATTTTTGTTTTTTATGTTTATAGTGACACTGTGTAAATGAATCCATATTTTCTGGAAAACCTTTTTAAATTCTCTGAAGAGATGTGTATGAGTTTGTGCCTGTGCATGCATTGAAGGAGAATAAGCACTATTAGAATACAAATATTTTTCTGGTGCAAGGTAATTGTGTTCAATCTTTTTTTTTTTTTTTTTACACTTCCTGGTTTCTATACTATAAATATTTTTGCTTAAGTTTCTATCTACCTACCAAATACTACCATAAGACCCTATGAAGTTATATAATAAAATGATTGTTGGTAAGTTTTAATTATATACTAGTCAGAGATATTTCCACATGTTAATACTTTATTATAATCTCAAGGCACTTGGTTTATGGCTAAATATGTAAAAGAAATCATAAAGAACAAAAAAAGTTGAACATTTGACCAAAACTAGTGAAATGTCTATTTCCGTTGCATTTAAAGAATCATATGCTGATTTTTATTTGTATTTTGATATATGTGTAAGGTCCTGTAGAACAATTTAAAATATTTATTTTCTAATGTAACTGTGCCTTCATTTAAAAAAAAGAGAAAAACTCCAGGCTTATAACCCATCAAACATATGAAAAATATTTCAGTAACATAGATGCTCCCCAGATGTTTTTCTCACATAATAAACCACATAACTGGGTGGATGGTAGGTTTGTGAAGGTAATACTCAACTGATAACAAGAATTGAGAGCACTTGGGGGCTATTTTACTATAACTATTTATTCTAGCTTTTTCCTACCTGTGTTAGAGTTTTCACAATTACTATTTGGAATCTTCTAAGGGTTAACTTTTCCTTTATTAAATAAAACTGGAATTTATTTTTAAGAATACATCACAGATGGGGCTGGAGTGGTGGCTCAGTGGTTACGATATTTGCCTAGCATGCGTGAAGATGCTGGTTCGAACCCCAGCACCACATATACAACTAAGTGTTGGAACAACAAAAGCCACATGAAAAAAACAAAATTTATTCTCTCTCACTGTCCTTTCTCAAAAAAAAAATACATCAGAGTTGAACATTTTGATAGATCCTAATACTCTAAGTTCAATTTTCCTACACAAAATAGAGTATGGTAGTCAAGGATATGCAAAAAATGTTTGCAAAAAGTCACATTCTCAGCTCTGATACTTCCCTCTTTTATTTTTTTCTAAGATGTTTTATTTAAATTCAACAATACCAAAAGTCTTGTTGTCATTAACTTGCTCTCCACACTACGCAGTTCTGGTCTCTTTGCCTCTGAACTGTGATTCACTGAACTACTGCTAACCCATTAGTGCAACTGTACTTGCCAATCCGAGTTGGAGGATACTGAAGAGGTTGTTTAATCACACACTGAGAAGATACCCTTGTGTATTTAAACTTATTTGTTTGGTTCTGAGTCATTTTCTGCTGGAATGAGCCTACTGTATTATGTGTTCTGTAATGTGACACACCCCATCAAGTTTAAATAAAGCCAAAAGACACCATAAATGTCCTGTTGTCAGACTATTATGTACCATATGCATCTAATGTTCCTAAAGATTTACTTATTCCTGTTTGTTCATATTCTTTTATGGCCACCCAGGCAATAATGACTTTAGTGGCATCAACATGTAAAATGGACATGTAAAATGGTCCTTTTGGCCTTATTAGAAAATGTCACTGAAGATTATACTAGAAATAGGAGTTATGTGGATTTTTCTGTCAATAAGAGCACACCACAGCATCTTCCCGATTCTTAGATTTTTCAGTATCTTGGCTCTCTGCCTTCTGGTAATACATACCATTTCTAGATCTAGAAGGGAACCTACAGCACAGTTCAGAGCACACGTTCCACAGCCTACCTAGTGGCAATCAGACCACTTGGCTTTGTGTCCTGCCTCAAAATTATACTAGGTGACTTTGGTAAACTGTTGAATCTTGTGTGCCTCAGCTTTCTAGTTGTAAAATGGGAATAATAACAGCCTCTGCCTCATAGGATTGTCGTAAGGATTACATTGTTATACAGAAAGCACTTAACATCAGGGCTAGCACACAACAAGTACTATATAAATATTAACTTACCAGTTTTACTCTGAGATCCCATAAAAATAAAAAGATGAGTTAGAATTCAGTTAGTAGGATAATTTGCTTGACTGAATATTTATCTTTAATTATTAAAATTTAATTTAATCACTATGGAACGCTTGTCAAAAATTAAAAAAAGAGTGAACATATTTAAAGGGAGAATAATGCAAAAGAAAGATTAGCAAGATTAACAAATGGTTTCATTCAAATGTACTGACTCATGCCCATAACATGCTAAATTCTGGTTCCTTTGCAGGTTACGAGCTGTGATGAATTTATGCTCTCACCAGCCGGGCTGTATGCTTACCCAGTCAGCTGCATATTTCTCTTGCCCCCTGCCTTTTTATGTTTACCACTACAAATATTTACCACTACAATTGCTTTAAATATTATGTAATAAGATAAAATATTACTGTGAAAGGATGTTTCTGTAGGTAAAATGCTCACATATTTACATACGTATGTAGGCATGTATAGGATGTTTTACAAAGCTACGTCATTAAACACTTGCTGTTGAATTAGTAAGAGATTGGAAAATAAAATAGGCAAGATTCTAGATAGTCTTTAAACTGCTTCTCAAGTATCTTTGAAATTCTTTTTCCACATTAAATAAGTTGCTTTTTTTTTCTTTTTTTAAACATACAATGCATTTGGACAAGGCTTATGTAAGAAAGAGACTGGAATTCCTAGAAACCAAAATGATATTCAAAAAATCAGTCTTGGTTCTAAAACAGAAGATACAATCTGTATGTTCATGTACTCTATGTTTAAATCCATATTTAAGGTATGTATGCATTTTTCCCCTATAAATGCCCCTCCACTCTGACAGAATTATGTCAGGAGCCTCACAAAACTGGCATATAAGTCTCAGAGAGCTCACAGGCTCAGAAGTCAACTCCTGCACACAACACGTACTTGTGTAAGAAGAATGTTATCGAATAGCAATTGAGTTTCTGACTGATCTTTAGTGATATCTGCATTGGCATTCATCCCAAAGATTTCTGGTGCTGGGGTCAGTGGCAGAGTCTTTGTGTATTCGATGTAGCTTTTGTGCTGCAAAAATAAAGTCAAGAGATTAGAAATCAATTGCATTGCAGAACTTCATATGTAAAAGAGGAAATTTCAACACCAAGTTATTGAGTTGGATGAACCCGTGAGACTAGATACCGAATGCTTTCATTTTCTTTCAGCTAAAGAATGATATGGACACATTTTTCTAGAAAATGGAAATGTATCTCTCAATTGGAATGGGTTTTTAAATAAGAGAAATTTGATAATTTCATGTAGAAATTCCTTCCAAAAAATCTTGTGTGTCACATTTTGCTATTGATTATTCTTAACTATCATAATAAAAATCATGTTTTATGGTTTACTCTATTTTATTTAATCTTACTGTAAGAAATCTACCCAGTTAAGAAAAGTAACAATTTCTGAACTTTTATTATCCCAAGATTACTACCACATTGTGTTCACACACATTTGTTCACATGGACCTGCATCAGAATTCCATATTCTCCTTAATGTACACATAATCGTATGCAAATAACCATAAACACGTGGCAAGGGAAGTTTGGTCATTAATTGTTTTATGACATTGACCATGTTACATACATCTTACTTCATCTTGCTTTTCTCACACTTGATAATTCATGACTTGCCATCTTATTACTCCCATTCCTCATGTTGACTTAGGAGCATCACTGTTAGGATGGACCATCAGTGAGTTCTGGGACTGATTTTCCCCTTCATCCATATTGACATCTGCCCTCAGCTAGCATTAATCCCACGAATGATAGGGCTGGGGTTGGTGACTTACATTATGTGTCTCTGTTGATGTGGTCATGTGTTTAACTTTCAATATATGCCCTTTGACTTCTGGGGATCAAAAGAGAAGCAAACTTATTGTCCTGGAAATCCCTAGAAATCTATTGTGTAATAATCTGAAGGCAATGGATAGGACCGGAGGAAGAGCAGAAGGGAACCCTGGCCTTGTGCTGGAGGTGGTTTTGTCACTCTTTGACATGCTCACCTGGGTGGCCTGGGACAAATCATTCCACCTTAATGAATCTGCTTTCTTACTAGTAAAAGGGATAAAAGCATCAATGTTAACTTGATTCTCTAATGAGATACTTTGTAACTGGCTTCCAAATCATTGTTCATATAAACTTTATTCCTGTTAATAATACTCTATTACCCCTCTCATGTCTATTCATATTAACTGGGGACAATTTCTTTTTTACCCAAGAACTGAATTCATGATTATAGAGTTTCAGGCCACCGAGGAAGCTCTGCTTGGGTGAGAAACATTTCTGAGGCTCCTCACATTATACCAAACTACTAACTTCCTCTGTGCATGGGGTATGCTCTGTCCCCATGCGACTGAAGAAAGCACAGACAAGGGTTAACAAATTATAAATATAAAAGGGAATATCATCACTTAAAAAAAAATCACTGCTACCACAGGAATTTCATGTTTTAGATTTCTTGAAGGGCATACTTACATCACCAGAAGGAGGAACAAAATAGATGCCACTTGAGTCAAATTTATAGTCTACATTTTCAACTAACTCTGTACAGTAGAATTTATTCAGAATGGTGCGCAGCGTGCGCCGGTCCCAGTCATCAGTCACCCTGCCTCCGTAGTTGCATTCACCAGTCATGTACCGAAGGGCATCGTAAGGCAGTTCCTAAAATTGAGACCTTACGTCACAAACTGGTGCGGAACAGTCAGTAGCATATTGCGTGGGACTGTTTCTTGTTGACTCCTGTTATTAGGTTAAACGTCTTGCACATTTCCCTTTATATGCTTCCCTGCTAATTGTGGCAATTTCCCCCCCCAGGATCTTTCCCTCCTTTTGTGATATTTCATTTCCATTCAGTCAATGCTGAGATTAGTACTCGCCTATTCACATGTGAATTCAGTTATCCTCCAACATTATCTAAGTGCCCACTATGTGCCAGTAACAAATGAGTTAGACCATAATGCCATCCTTAAAAACCTTGCATTGCTGAGTAGTAACAGCAAAACAAAGCCAATATATTTTTTTTTTAAGAGAGAGGGACAATGAGAGAAAGGAGAGAGAGGGAGGGGGGAGAGAGAGAGCAAGAGAGAGAAAATCAATTTTATTTAGTTTTCATGGTTTTCATTGCTCCAAAGCTTTGATGTGTACATGGTGCTGGGGTTCGAACTTGCATTCTTGTGCATGCCAAGCAAGCACCGTAACCACCAAGCCACCACTCCAGCCCCAAAAGCCAGCATAATTTAGAAATAATCTACATTGATTTTCTTCACCATTTTACCTTCATATATAATATATACTTTGACGTATGGAATTGCTCTGGATGTTCACTTTTACATTTTTTAACCAAATCTCATGGAATTTTCTATAGTACTTCATAAAACATTCTTTTAAAATGCTTTGAAATGACCATTTTGATTCCAAGTACGGGAGCTGATAAAAAGGAATTTGTAATGTTCCCAAACTGCTTTTCTGAAATGCTATAGCAATTATAGCAGCCAGTTTAAAAGGTTATGATAATTAAATATGTGCTCAGATCTGAAAATTGAAATACTGTTGTTGAGGGGAAAGATTGTGTGGACACTGTTTATGTATATGAGTATATGTGTATTTATATATGCATAGGAAAATGTCTGGATACCTAGGCCCCAAGGTATGAAGTTTGGATGAGGGTGAGGGTAAGTGATGAGCTTTCATACACAGGCACACACACACGCACACCCACCCTTACCAAAACAAGAACAAAGCAACTGCCTACCTGCCAAGTAGAAAATACATACCCACCTATATTTTATTTTTGCCATTTTAATTTTTCCCTGTTAGCTTTTCAATTCAGAATTATGTAGTATGAAAATTCTAACTTTAGCAAATAACTATTCTAACATTATTTATTGAATACTTCTTGCATTTCCTAGTCATTTTAAATGTTATTATTGTTCTCAATTTCTACATATAGTAATTTTGCCATTTTTCTAGTGAGAGCTTGAAGATCTTTTCACTCACCAAGATTCATTAAATTGACATAGAACCATCTAATACACACTCTGTTCTAGGTACTGAGGACATAAGAATAAATAAATCAAAGTTCATAGCCTAGTGGTTCATGATTTTGCAGAATATACTCTACTTCCTACCCAAGTTTGTAGTTCCCAGATGTATCACCAACTTTGTTAAGGCTACCAGAACAAATCGGGGACTGGGCACCTCTGTTTCTAGGCATTATACTACAGTATCTTATGAACAGGATCAGAGATGATGGGCAAGTAGACCATGGAAGACCAGAAAGATCTGGAATCCCTATTCCCATAGGTACTCACATTTTTTTTTTTTAAGAGAGGAAAGTGAGAGAGGGAAAGAGACACAGAATTTTTATTGAGTTTTTCACATGGCTCTCATTGCTCTGACACTTAGCTGTATACGTGGGTGCTGGGGTTTGAACTCGTGTACTTGCGCATGCTGGGCAACTGGGCAAGCATTGTAACCGCCGAGCCCCACATAAAGTTGCTTAACACAGGATGAGCAGTGATTGTCAGTCCTAGTGGCATGTATAAATGTGCCAACTGGAGGTAAATTTTGCTTCTTTTTCTGAATTGTTTATTCAAGAGTCACAAACTACACCAGGACTGAGCACTGGAGGGGCAAAGCAGAATAGGAGAAATGTGTATTCAAAGCTCAGACACACGAAACATCATGCAGGGAGAAGAGCAAGTAGACTACAGTGAAAGAGCATCGGGCTGGAGCCAGAGAGGGGCGGCAGACGGTGATGAGAGGCAAGCTGTGGCTGGGAAGGGAAAGGGAATAACTGAGCATCAGTGACACCCAGATCTCTAGCTTAGGGGTTCAGTGGATGATGGTTTTACTACTTTAATGCAGGTGGTATCCATTAGAAAACTAATATAAGTCAAGATTTCACAACGCTGTCTTCCCTGTGTGTCCAAATTTGCCTTTTATAAGGACATCAGTTATACTGAATACCATTTATGTATGACATTAGCTGTAAGCTTTTTGGAGATGTTCTTTTGAAGAGGTTCCCCTGTGTTCCTAGATTACTGAGAGTATTTTTATTATGAATGTCTGTTGAGGATGGTCAAATGCATTTTCTGAATCCACTGACATGGCTTTGTGATTTTTTACTCTTTAGTCTATTAAAATGATGGTTATACTAATTATTTTGAATGTTGAACCAGGCTTGCCACCTGCCTACTTTCCGCTGACTCTTCATTAGAGATCACATTTTAAATTAGTATATATTCTCCAGGTATTCAGAACAAATTGCTAAATAGAATAGTTCTTCATTATTTAGTTTTTGTTTTGTAATTATTTTAGCTCAAATACTTCCTCAGACATTGTATCACTGCATTTTTGGCCTCTATTGTTAGTATCTTTTTTTTTTTTTTTTTTTTGGTCAATGTTACTACAAGAAACAAACATCACATGCATGATTCAACTTATGATTCATCTGAACATTTTGCCCAGTTTAGATGCTGTAAAATTGCAGGTCTTCTTGATTTATTCAATTTAACACACACTAAGACTTTGTCCAACGAAACACAGAAACTTAGATAAAAGATTTTCACATGTTTAGATATGCCATTTGTGCTCTCAGTATTTATTTGCTGAGGGGCTGGAGCGTTGGCTCAGCAGTTGTAGTGTTTGCTAGGCATGCGTGAGGACCCAGGTTCAAACCCCAGCACCACATACACAACTAAGTGTCAGGAAAACAAAACCGGACGAAAAAAGTAAAGTTGATTCTCTCTTTAAAAAAAAAAAAAAGCAACAGAGGAACCCGGCAAATATTTCTTTAAAGAGAGGACAGTGAGAGAGAATCAATTTTTATCGAACTTTTCACATGGCTTTTGTTGCCCTGACAGTTTTGTACATGGGTGCTGGGGTTTGAAGCCATGTACTTGCACATATCAGGCAATTATAGAAATTGAATGCAATGCCTTCAAGTTTGCAAACATTTTAAAAAAATAAACAATTCATGAAAAGTTTTAAAAACTTTAGTTTTGGGGCAGGAGCGGTAGCTCGGTGGTTACCACACTTGCCTGGCATGTGCAAGTACACGGGTTCAAACCCCAGCACCATGCACACATCAAGGTCTCAGAGCAACAAGAGCCACATGAAAAACTAAAAGTAAAAATTGGTTCTCCCTTTCTCTCTCACTGTCCCTCTGTCTTTAAAAACAAAACAAGTTTTGATACTCCTTGATTGAAAAAATTAAGTTTATCAACTAAATGTGAACGAAATTCTACCAAGATTTAGAAGACTCGCATAAGACAAAAAAGCTACGTATCCTTATGGGCATTTGAGTTGACTTATCAAACAGTTCTTCAAACAAAAAAACATTAAAACTCCAAATGTAAACAAGTAGCAAATGGCTACCACCATGCCATTTGGGGAGGAAGGTTAGAGAGAGAGAGAGATAGGGATGAGAGACATGAGATAGAGAGATGAAACAGAGGAGAGAGATGAGAGATAAGAGAGGGATGAGAGGGAGGCAGAGAGAGGGAGGGAAAAAAATCAGAATTATACAGAGTGAAATATGGTTGCTATGATGTTAGATTGTTTGGCTTTTATTCCAGAATCTATACTTCAGGTTAACACTAATGGCTAAAAGAGTGTATTTTCCTAACAAATGGTCCAAACTCTGGGATAAAGGTGTAGTGGCATTGCTCTAAAAATAAATTCATGCTCCAGCAAAGAAGAAAATTGGTTTCCCCTACCCCCCATTTCCATTTTGGAGCCTGGTAGACTTATGGTCTTCTCAAATCCTTTTCAAAATCAATACAATTACTTTTCAGATCTCTATAGGTGTTTATGTGCCAAAATAAATAAAATATAGGTTCCTAGAGACAAACTGACATCCTAACTGCCTACTAGTTATAATATCCTGTTATAATAAAGTACTATTTAATAAGATGTTGGGAACTACCCTTCTATTTATTTTATAGGAGCAGAATTAATCAAAAGTCCCTGATTACTGTACAGACACAATGTGGTGAAGAATAAAATAGGTAATATCCTTGCTGTGGTTTTTATGATACCTCATACTGGTTCAGGAACATGTGCAGCTGCTGTACACTGATTCTCAGATCAGTCTCATTGAACTCATAAGGAATATTCCACCCCAGGGGTCCAAATTTCCGTCTTTCTTGTACCAAAGCATGAAAGAAACAGAGGCCGTAAAGCAATTTCTTGAATTCTTCCTGTAATGAGAAGAAATCATATCACATCATTGCATTTTACTTACCATATTTTAAAATGAAGGTAATTAAATTCATTTGCTTACAAATAGCATAGAAATATATTCATCCTAAAGCATAACTAAAGCAGAATTGTGTTTCTACTGACTCCTCAGGCAAAAAAAAAAAAAAAAGCCAATTTATATTGCATTTAGCACACACAGCTAAATAAACCTGATTTTCAGGAAGCTCAGTACACTCACCTAATTTAATGTTAACTTAAAGGATTTTGGAGGTGCCAGCTGAAGCATCACAAGGCAAGGGACTATGAATTCCAGTATATGATCCCAGACTACCACAGAGAAATTTCAAATACGACAATTCAAACCAACTAAACAACACTAAAACCCACAAGGAGAATTCTAAATGGTCAAAACAGGTTGAGAGAGGATCTGTGAAGAGCTTTCTTGAGACACAGTAAGTGCGGTGCTGGAAATCCACTGCTCCCACCAGCAAGGGAGAAGGGTGTGTGAGGTCTACCTTCCAAGTTGAAGCTAGCGAGAAGGAATTAATGGCTCACTCAAAGTCAACACACATGACCTGCAGTGTGGGCAGGTGGAAAAGCATAAAACTCACGATTGGACAAGGAGAGCAATCTATGGCTGCAGGGTAGAGGACTGAGAGAGGAAAGTCATCATGCCCCCCCTGATGGTGGGCCAAGTTGATGGGATTCCAAGGAGCAGGGATGAGGCATGGTTCCAATGGTCATTTTGAAGATGCTGCTCTGGCCTTCTACCATGGGTGTAGAAGTTCTGTATGAAGGGAATACTAGAGAAAAAGAAGGTGAAAGGTCTAGGAGCTGCCATCTAAAAGAGAGGCACTGCCAAGGTGGCGGGTCATAGGCTACTGAAAACTCACAGAAGAACCATAAGGGAGTTAGGGCATCATTTTAAACCCATGTCTGGCTCAGAGAGATTCAAGTACTACCAACCCAGGACAGGAATTTCTGGTTCTTTCCACCTCATCCCCCCTACACACTCCAAACTGACTGATCAGTATCAATAGCTATCAAGTGCAGGAGGGGTTATGAAAAGATGCCAACTCCATCCTCGTTCTCTGATGGTGTAACACTGACTATAGGATCCATGTAAGATATCAGGACTAAAATTTGAAGTAATTATTAATATATTGCATTACACTTCCTGCTTTCTGAATCAAGGCTGGCTTTGCAATTTAAAAAGACTATAGGATATTTTATTAATTAACAAAACCAAGAAAAGTCACAGTGATGCCCAAGAACAGGGAAAAGTTTCCTTCACAAAATAAATTTCAAAAAGAGAAACAAGAAAAAATAGCATAAATTTAACCAAAGAAACAGAAGTTAAAGATGCTGGAGTAATTCTGAAATTATTTTAGATATATTAGAGAATTATCAAAACTGCAAACGTGTCAATGTTGTTGGAACCCAGATTTTTCAATGAGGAAGGAACATAGAAATACGGAATGAAGAGAATCAAGAAGCATCTGGGAAAGATGTGTTCAAATTGGAGGTACTGGTATGAATTCATCACTTATAAAATATGGACATGGATTTACATGTGCACATGTATCTGCTTGTAGGTATATGTGTACATATATATCTGTGTGTGTTTGTACATGTATATATTTCCACGTTCTCTCCAATGACAGGGTCAAGAACCAAGACAATGCTGTAGCAAAGAGCTTATCTAACACCCAAATTGTGGACTCTAATACCATTTTCCATTGAAAGGAAACCGTATTCTTCAGGAAAATATCAGGTTCTGTGTCTAGGACAGGATGGGTAGAAGGTGATCCTGGAACATTCTGTACCAGATAAGTAAAAGGTGATAAGAAAAATAATACCTTTTCAAAAGATGGCACCTGTAATGAGTACAAAGAAACCAGTTTAAAAGAGTACTCCCTGGCTAAATAGGAACAATTCAAGCACAAAATGACCTTATTGTAAAAATGAGTTATAAATCATTGGGAGTAAGTTCCTCAGAAATTCCCCAGTTCATAGCAATAATAGATAAAGAGGAGAGAAAAGAACGCTGTTGCTTACAATGGTGTCAAGTGTCAAATGTGCAGAGTGCTGCAGGTGGGAAATACTCACTTTGCACCCATCACAGCAATAACTCAGGCAAGAACCATCAATGGATACTAAATCTGAATGGGAGGAGAACATTTACTTGGTCCTAGAGATTCTCCCCACAGACTATTAGTTACAAGGGGTAAAGCAACTGCTTTACATGGCAGAGAAATCAGTCAATACTTTGTCCAAGTAATCAAAATCAGTACTACCAATGATGGACAAACGAGTATCACTCATATATACGTGTGTGTGTGTGCACACATACGCGCGTGTGCATGCATGTCTGCATACATACATACATATATATGTACATATACATCCACACACATACATGTACAACTGGCCCTCCATATCTTCTGCTGGTTCTGGATTTAACCAATCTCAGATTGAAAATTTAAAACTTAAAAAAAAAAAACTGGTAGATACTGAACACTTACAGACTTTTTTCCTTGTCATTATTCCCTAAAAAAGTCAATATAACAACTATTTATGTAGCACTTACATTGCATTATGTATTATAAGGAATCAGAGATGATTTAAAGTATACAGGAAGATGTGCGTAGTTTTAATGTAAATACTGTGACATTTCGTAAAAGGGATTTAAAATCATCTGAAGATTTTGATACCCAAGGGGGTCCTAGAACCAATCCCCCAAAGATAACACGGGACAACTGACATATAGACTAATGCATAGATAAAAACAGAAAACATAGGGCTGGAGCAGTGGCTCAGCAGTTACGGCGCTTGCCTGCCATGCATAAGAATGCAGATTCAACCCCAGCACCACACACACAACAAAGTGTCTGAGCAACGAAAGCTACATGAAAAACTAAATAAAATTGATTCTCTCTTTCCCTCTCTCACTATCCCTCTCTCTTAAAAAAATAGATAAAAGAACATAAAAGAAGTTATAAAGCAAACAGTTAAAATATTAACAGAAGGTGAATATGGATAAAGGCTATTAGGATATTTCTTATACTATTTTAACACTTGCAACTTTTCTGTAAGTTTAAAATTATTTCCAAACAAAGAATTAAAATGGAAAAACCATTAAGTGCTTCTTTGCTGTTCAATGAGATTTGGATTGGGTCTGCATTTCATAAGTGTCTGGACCTCTAAAATCTGTGACTACTGCTGGAGAGGCCTTTTGATCCAGAAGAAAGGGAGGGTTGAGTTATATTTTGCAAAGTATCTCCCGTCTAGCTCATCAGATAGACACAGAAATGCCCTCACCACCTGTCTGGAGGTAACCTGCATTCTCTGAGCCTAATCAATGCAAAAACGAGTCAGCACAGGTCTCAGAAGCTCAGGATAAGCTTTGACTTAGTTTTAAACATAGGTACTTATTTTTAGTGCCTAAGCTTTTGTTTAATGAAAGTACTTCTTTATTTTTAATGTTTTCTTTTGATGTGCACTAAAACCATATTCAGACATCAAGAGTGTGAGCTTTTTAATGGCAAAACTTACTAAGGTTCATAACCCCTCTTAAAAAGAAACTCTTCCATTTTTAATTATGGTAAAAACACTGTGAAACAATTTTAGGTCACAGACATTCACGCAGAATTCTAATCATGAAAGCAGTGGGTGTTTTCCCTACTCGCCTGGTGATGCTGAAAAAGACCCTTATGAGTCCCATCAATCAAGGAGGAAAATCATTTTGGCTCCCATTATAGTTATATGGAGGAAATATTTTTATGTTTTAATTTAGAGATATGGCTCCAAATAGCAAAGGGCTCAGTTAATATCCTGAAACAAGATTCTCCAACCTTGCAGATTTGTACTGGGAATGGCTTACAGCTGACTTTCTAAATAGAAAGCTACATTATTAATGACACCCCATAAGATCTCAACTGAGCAGGAATGAGGCTGGTGGTAAAATTAAAATAAAATATTAATAAAATTGACTTCAGCACAGTCAATAATCAGTAATCAAAACCAACTGCACTGCAGTGCAGGAGGCCTATTTAATTTGCAGTTTTACTCAGTGCACACATCCCTGATCACCACGGGCCACTTGAATTGCTTTACAGGCTGAGGTAACAAGACTTAGCCATTACTAACAGGCTTTTTGCAGCTGCCAAAGAACTCAGGGTCAGAGATCGGGTCCATGAGGTAAGATCGAATGATATTAGACCGTAAACCTTTCGGTGCTTCATTGGTCATTTTCACTCCATTCTGCAGTACAGACACAGGGAAAGTTGGAGATGGGTAACTTGTCAACCAAATTCGGAAATCAGGATGTGTTGATTCTGGGCTTAACTCCTGCAAGAAAATAAATCAGATACAAACGGGTAAATAAAACCCAAAGAAGAATCTCAAGATCATCTGTGCAAAGTATGGGTTGGGAGAAGGAGGAAGCATTTCTATAAATAAGAGATGTAGTTGTCATGATTTTTAGCAAAAGCCTTAAAATCCGTTGCTGCCTCTAAACCAATAAAATTCACTGAGAAGTCCCAGAGTGTCATTACTCTCCTTGAGAAAATTAACTCAGAGAACTACAATTCTTATAAGGTACTGTGTAGTTCAGAGTTGGCAAAAATAACAGCTAGGACATTTCCAAATTCTCATATTTACACTGATGTTGCTGAAACATTTACAGAAACAATTCTCTGTCCAGAGCTAGATTAAGACTAATCCCTTCTTGCTATAGCCAGACTATGAGAGTAAGTAATACACTGAGATAAGTCAATATTAAGCTAAACAGATTTTTTAAAAAGTATTTTAAAGGGTAAGAAGAACTGATATAACCTAAAGCATCAACAGCGATCACTATTAGTTCTATTAGTTTAAGGGGACAAGGACTGAACCATAGAGGGCAAAGAACTCTCAGCACTGTTATATAGAGGCTAGGAAAAATTATTAAGGGCCCTTCTCATCCTTCCTCTCCATCTCACTCCCTACTACTACCTTCTTCAATTGTCCATGTCAATTGCATTTCTTTGCAAATTGCAAATCTTTATCAGTAAAATAATTTGAGCACTCCTGGTGAAGGAGAGGGTGATTTAGGAAGGATATGTAGGTGTCTAGGTTTAATAACAAGAGTGGTGGACAAAAGCACAATTTCCCTCCTATTGGTCATCTTATGTATAGAGACTTAAGTAACATGATTAATGAGACTGAGTCAAGTTCACCATCCCTTAGGGACAACTTCTCTCTTATATGACTTTATGATGGCTTTGTATTTTGCAGTTCAACACTTAAGGATGGCCTGGAGACAGAAACCACAGAAGAAAAGGCCCAAACATAAGACTTCCACTAGAAAGCCTCAAGTACAAGGACATTTGACAAGATAAACACATCATAAAAATAGCAGTTTTTTTCAGGCAGACCTAATATCTATTCTGGTGGCCTATGTTTTAAGAAACCATGGTGTTCCAAGAAAATTGAAAGAAGTTAATTTGATGGAAGCAGGAAGTCAAGATGGGAAGTGGCGAGAGATGAAACTTGAGAGGTAGGCAAAGTCAAATCATGAAAGGTGCTCTAAGTCATCGTGGGGCTTTGAATTTTGTCTTTCATGCAATGGGACGCCTCAGAGGTATTAAGCAGGGAAGCAATATTCATTCATTAATTCAATACATATTTATTTATTGTCTCGTATGGCCCAGGCACTATGCAAGGGGCAGAGATAAAGCAGAGAACAAAACAGTCATTATCTTCAAAAAGCTTACAATGTAGTTGGATTTGGGCAAAACAAAGTGGTGATGGAGAACTACACAAAACAACCTTTCCCTTGAAGATTCTGTTGCCCAGTTAGACAGGAAAAGTTCTATCATTACTTCAGGTACTTAGTGGCCTGGGGGACTGAGAGGGGAGGTAGAAGGGTGACAGAGCCATGGACATTTCTAGCAGGCACATTTTCTCTGTGTTCATTGAAATCAGATGCCAGAATTCCTGCGTCCTCAGTTGAGCTATGTAGAGTTTCCTTCCTGGAATTTCTGCCCACCAAAACAGGCAAGTACCAAACCTCCAAGGAAAGTAGGAATAGCACCCTACGGGTTCCAGACTCGTCCTCTATGACCAAGGAAAGTAGGAATGGCACCCTACGGGCTCCAGACTGGTCCTCTATGACCAAGGAAAGTAGGAATGGCACCCTACGGGCTCCAGACTGGTCCTCTATGACCAAGGAAAGTAGGAAAGGCACCCTACGGGCTCCAGACTGATCCTCTATGACCAAGGAAAGTAGGAATGGCACCCTATGGGCTCCAGACTGGTCCTCTATGACCAAGGAAAGTAGGAATAGCACCCTATGGGTTCCAGACTGGTCCTGTATGACCAAGGAAAGTAGGAATGGCACCCTACGGGTTCCAGACTGGTCCTCTATGACAGGACAGCTGGCCAAGAGGATGAGAAGTGAGTTAAAGGAAAGTTACATTCTAGAGACTTCTGGTATAGAACACATACATGAATTTCACCTTGAACTGTCTCCTTTGTTGCTTTTGGTCTGTTGCAACAAAGTCTATAGCTTTGGCCTAAAAATTAAGTTAGGGGGCTGGAGTGGTAGCTCAGCAGTTACAGCACTTGCCTGGCATGCACCACGTACACAATATAAAAATCCCAGCACCACATACACAATGAAGTGTCCGAGCAACGAGGGCCACATGAAAAACTAAATAAAATTGATTCTATCACTGTCCATTTAAAAAAAAAAAACTAAATTGGGTTTTGTCTCCACTATGGATGTCTCTTTGGCTCTCTTCCTATGATGAAGGACATGTCCATCTTACTGGATTAACCCTTGTCCCCTCTTAAGGGAGGTTTTCCAAGACTTGACTATATGCCCCCTCTCTTCCTCCAGAGAGAACTCTCATTGTGAGCCCATGGGTCCTGGAATCCAGCCATTCCGCTAACCTTCCACCCTCCAAACTAAACAACAGGAAGGAGTTACCTGGATGGTATGTTATCACTAATTAAAGGAATACAACCAAATAAATACACACTTGCATTTTTACCTCACAAACTTTCTCAAGGGTTGGCATCCAAGAGGTCGCAAGGTGACAATTCTGAAGAACAACCCATGTTCCTTCCTTGATGGCTTTTTCTAACATCTTCATAGCAATGGGCCCTTGGCCTTGACCAAGAGATAAAGAGCTAAGTTTTGATCCTCCATACCCCTGTGTAAAAGAGTAATAAAGATGCTTTTTAACATCACAGCTTTAGAAGAATCAACATTGCCATTGCAAGCAATGTTAACAGTTTAATTATGTAGCAGCCCTCAAAGCTTCAAATGTATGCAGCCCTAAGTGCTTACTGTAGTAAGCACTTACATAATAAACAAGTCAATCTATGTAGGAAGCAATCATGGTAATAACCAGAAAATTGTGTTGGGTCTTGGTTGTTGATAGAAGAGATTGAAAAAAATTAAGACTTTTAATATAAGGAAGATATGAAAGGGAGCAGCTCCTAAAAGCCAAAGCTGGGAAGAAAACTATGAAGAGACAAATGAACTTGTCTTATTTCCTTCAGATCATCAAATAAATATATTTTATTCTGGTTATTACAAAAAAAGGTAAAAAACCCCATTAATTTCCATTTAAACTTTACTTCAAAGAATTCCACAGAAGCGGTTTCCTGGAATTCAGTTCTACTCTATCCTTATTCTGTGGCTTCTGGATTTCCTTCCTTCGATCCAGACTGCCTCTTGGAAAGAGGCTTTGAGTGAAGGTAGCAGTGGAAACACAGGATCTTGGGTACTCTCTAAACGCCCATGGCTTATTGTGACTCCAAATATTACTTCTGGAAGACAATGCATGGAGCAGGTCTACTCCAGGGCCAGAGAATAATCATGTGGCCTAATGTGGAAGCAACACGAACAGGAACCAGGAAGAGGTCAAATGGTCATGGAGGTCAGGTTGATCTGGAGACATGAATCCCTCATAAAAGTGACACTTCAAGCCACCGCCACCATTTCCCCTCTAGACTTATCCACTGTTATTGCTCTTCTTAGATTTTTCAATAGCCCCCCTATTCTGCACCATTCAAATGAAATCTTCACACTCCAATAAAGATGGCTTTATAAATTACAGATTAGATCATATCACTTTGTAACTTAAAACCCTGCCATATCTTCCCATCTTATTCTAAGTCCCCAATGCAGCTTAAAAAGACCCTTGCTAATTTTTTCCTCATAGATCTCAGAACTCCTCTATTCCAATCATGACAACCATATCCCAACACTTCTTTAGCAAAGATCAAGTGCTGTTACACAGTGGATCTTTTAAGATATAAGAATTACATTCACATAAAATAAAATGTTATTGAAGTATAAATTGACCCAGTACAAAGTATTTTAATTTATAAGCTATGTGGTCTTTGAGAAGCTACTCAACGTTTCCATATTTAGTATCCCTATCTGTGAAATGAAGTTACCACATAGGATTCTATAAAAATGAAAAGAAAAAAAACCATGTATAACAAAGTCTAGCTAAGTTAACAGTATATATTACACACTTAAAGTAGTGGTATGATTTTAGAAATCTCAGCAGTTTTACCACAGTGAGTTATTCTGTTTATACCAAAGTGGGAAAAAACTCAAATGCCCATCGCCATCCTTTTGTTCTAGACAGTATGACAAAACACTTTTTGTGAACTTATTTGAATAATTTTTAAATCCAACTCAGTAGGTAATAGGACATATTCTAATTTGGTAAAGTGAATAATTGTTCTGAAAAGTCAACAAAGGTCCCCTTTGGAGACTGGGGAGGAGCAAGATCACAGAAGGTTCACTCTGGGGTCACTATTCAGACTTGAACTTATCGACTCAAGCTCATGCACTGGTGCAAATGATGTCACAGAGTTCCCAGTCCAACCTCTGCCCGCCAAAAGCAAATGCCTCTCAAATACAAATCCTGGCTTTGTAATTTTGATAAGAAGTTACTTTTAATGTCAGTTCTGCCGTTTAAGTATCCTTGGGATTCTGTCAGCCTCTGGAACCCCAAGTCTTTCAAGGACTAAGTGACAATTCTCGACTTTCCCTCCTGTCTTAAGATTTCAATTATAAGCACATATGGCTTTAAAAAATAGTAATAAAATCAGATAACTTCACATTGTAAGGTACCTGGTCATCAGCAAATTTTAGAAGGGCAGCCATTGGATCTGCTCCAGGAGAGAGAATGAAGATCAGCGGTGCACAACAGTTACTATCTCCAAATGCCTTGGATAAATCAAAGGGGGGCGGCTCAATGAATGCACGCCCCAATCTGTTGATTATAAATTCTTGCACCATTGGAATAACCTAGAAAGGTACAAGAATATATTTGAAAGCATAGTAAAAAATTTCCTAAAACATTGAAAAGTTCAGATTCAAAGGAGAAGTCTAGCTGTATTGAATTAGGTATTCCTGTTCTACTCTCCACCCAGTACCATGGATTAAACCCACAGTCTCACACATACACCGTACTTATCTATACTACCAGAGCTTTTTAAGTCTATTTTTGAGAGATGATCTTGCTAAATTGCCTAGGCTGGCCTTGGGGTGCTCCTGCTTCAGCCTCCCAAGTAGCTGGCTGGCTTTATAGCTGTGTGCCACCTGGCATGGCAAGTGTAGGTATTCTCTTACGGTGGAGAGCCAAGGCTGCCACTGTGTACATAAACGCCAATTAGACAGAAAAAAAAGTTACCAATGAATTTCATGATTGATAGTGAGTGGTAACTGATACCAAATTCATTTTTCTTCCTTTTAATTAATATTCAAGACCTGATAGGTGAAGAAAAGAAACCTTAACACTAAAGTTTTAAAACACTGATTATGTTCCAAAAGCTCACAACTCAAAAGTAGAAAGTTTCATAAAACTTATACAAAGTTTCATACAACATCAAGGAAGGATTGATAGGGGCTGGGCATCTAGTTCAGTGCTAGAGTGCTTGCCTGCTATGCACAAGGCCCTGGGTTCCATTCCCAGTATCCCCAGCCTCCCCACTAAAAAAAAGGGGGGGAGCAGAGATTGATATAGTTGGGGAAAGAAGAAAAGGAAGAGGAGGAGGAAGGGGAAGAGGAGGGTAGGAAGGAGAAGAGTCGTTGCTGGAGTTCTGTGAAAGAGAAAGAAGCTACATTCCCCCGGATAGACAAAACTCTGCTGTGTAGGATTTCTAACAGTATGCCTGATACTTTTCTGGGAGCCTGTTTGAGAAAGAGCAGAACTCTTTTCTTGGGTCTCCACTAGTGGCCACTTTCAGGCACTGGTGAGGAGTGGAACTGTGTTAACAGGGCAGCTGATGCACATCCTCAGCTGCATCACTTCTCTATCCTGATGAGGGTCCCACACCCGGTGTCTCCACCGATGGTACCAGGTGTCACTGAAACAAATGATAAAGGTAGGATTTCCAAAATGACATCCCGTATCCACTTAAATTATATAAACATTTCTCCCTCCAACTAGATAAACGCTTCCCTTACACATCCTCTGTTCATACCCGCTCCTCATCAAGGGGAGTGCAATGAAACTGACTGTACTCAACACCGATTTGCTTTGTCAGCCCCAAAGTAGTTGACTATGGGAAATGAAAAACACCATAGCAAAAGGAAGCATAGATTGCAAGAAGGAAAAGGAGAAGAGAAAATTCAGTGAGCCACCAGGACATTCTCGCCTGACATTATTTTCTCCTGCATCTCGTTTCTAGAATCACTTGTGATTTTCACTTTGAGTTTTTTTTTTTAAATAGCTAAAAACCAAGATATCAATGGATCTTTCTCCAGAAAAATCAAATAAATTTTATGCCAAGTAAATTAATTAACAACATTCTTTAGATTTCCACTTAAGGAAGGAATCAAAACATTTAATTTCAGCAAGACATGGACATGGCGCCAATGGCCAATGTCTCCTGCTATAGACACACCTTGAAAGAGTGAAGTTGAGAAAGCCCTGCATGTTAATGCAGTCCTCAATCCCCTGAAAGCACTTTTTTAGGCCTTCCTTACTTTGCTAAATATTAGATTTTCTCCTTTGAATACAAGAAAACTAAGCTGAGTTAACAATGCCATGTTGAAATACTGAAATACTGCTAACTTCTTTAAAATAGCGATTTAGTTAGAAATATAGTTTTCATCTCATATCCACTTGCCATGATCAAAATTTACATTCACCTTCATAAAAAGTAGCAGCTACAAATGTGCATGTGGACAACACTACGAACAGTTTGTCTAATTTTAATTTGTTTCCTAAGTAGTTATTATCAAATGCACTTTTTGACCTGCGAGAAATATAAGTATATATGTATGCGCAAAAATTTTTGCTGTCCATTTTTTAGGATTACAAATTGATCGGTTCCCCTTCACAGAATGTTGTGAGCACTGAAGTTTAAATAAAAATCCTAGTAGATAAGAGGCTATCAAAGCATAACAACTTTAGAAGGGAACAAGGTTATCTCAGGAAAAGGAGTAATGGAAAGTAGTTTCTGAAGGCTCCAGAATTACTCCAGATGCACACTTGTGTACTAGATGGAATTGTGTGGACACACAATACTCCAAGCTGGGCTGGCAATTCTACATGCTGTAACCGGTACGCATAGGTGACATGGTGAAGTGTTTCTTCTGTCCGTCAGCTCTAGAGGACCATGTGAGGAATGCTCACCTGAGACCAGCAGAGACAAATTACACTGTTTCACTTTTAATACTAAAATGAACAAAACTTGCTTGCTCCCAAGACTGAACTGTTACCTCCCAAGGCCAATGAAGCCGTGCTAGATATTCCGTTTGCAACGAAATAGAACTGGGTCTGCTTCTGCAATCTGATTATGCCAGCATTAGGTTGGTAAAATGAAATCTGTCAGTAACAAAAATTACAGACTAATTTAGGCAACCATCTTCCCAAAGGCACGAAAGAAGTTGTGATCTTCCATATGTGCTTTTCCATTTATTGCAAATTCCTATAGGATTTATCTGGGGTCAGAGAAACATATTAACTTATATTTGACAAGTTTCTTATTGAAAACTGATCAATTTGCTTTTTGTTTACAGTGCAGAAGGATAGAACTACGGCCAGAGCTCTTCATTTTGTAAATGGACTTGAAACATTCCATACCTGTCTTTATCCATTTGATACATTTATTTTGTCAATAAAACACTATACACTAAGTTTAAAGAATAGTGCAAGCCTATCTCATTTTTCCTACTGGTGATTTAGTGAGACTCTTTCACATTTTTCCAAACTTGAGAATTTTAGAGAACCTGGCATTTGTGACTTCTCACTACTGAGAAGAGTTGGATTTTGAGGAGGAAAGAAATGGGAAGAAGGTCGCTATCCCCCATCCAAAAACAAGCATGCAGACAAACACACTGGTAAGCTAGAGGCCAACCACTTGCCAATTTGCCTGATGGGCATGCATATTATTTCATGACCTAGAGAGGCCAAGGAAACAAAATCTATAGGCTACCCGCTTAAATATTAGCCACTACTGCATGGTTCCTTTCTGTGATATAATACCATCTCACGTTGGAAACACATGCTCTAAAAGGATTATAGCCAAATATCATTGTATAAAATACAGATTCCAAAATCATCAATTTGCCACTAGAAACCGGAGTACCTGTTAACACTAAGCTGAAAGGATTTGATGTTGCTGAACAATATAGTCATTCTAACAATTATTTTTATATTAAGGGCATGAATACTAGTAATAGTATACCAGTTAATTATATTATTTATGATAGACTGAATTTAGCTGCAGTTATAACTTCCAAATCAAAGTGACTTAACAGAACAGCAGCTTATTTCTTTACCCTGCAAAAGACATGTGGGTGTGGGTGCAGGAGCTACCTCTCACTTGGTACAGCCATGAGGCCTGCTTTGGGCACATCAACATCAATGCCTCGTTCTTGAGTTCTGATGGCAGGCAGCAGGCACTGGCAAATCTCACACTGGAAGGCACATGCTTCTGCCCTGACATTTGTGTGCATATTTCATTAGCCAAGGAAGGTCTGTGGCCACAATCCCTCCACTTCAAGTGTGTGCAGAGGAAGAGCAGACCAAACCAGAAAAACTGGTAAGTACCATCTGTCTACTTGCTCCTCCACCTATTCAAGGAAAAGGGGACAACACTAGGGGAGGCTTGTGAATATATACAAAATTTTATAAGACAGGGTGCTACAGTATCGGGCAGAGTAGCTGACAGAAGTATGAAAATAAGTTTAACCTCTACTGATTTAAAAACAAACATAAAGCATATAAACCAAAAGAAATAAAACACCCTAAACATCAACAACAAAACATCTGAGCCCAAACATGAAATTCCCTCCAATATACTTCAAGGAGAGGGTGAATGTGGAAAGTAATACTTGATCTATTTGTTAGCTCAATATATTTTCAGATTAAATTCTCAAATATTTTCAAATGTAAAATGGGGAAGAGATATCTGCAGATGAAACTGCCACAATTAGGACATGGTTCATTAATCACTTTTAATCAAACCATATAAATCATGAACTGAAGCTTGTTTTTCAAATAGTGAGGGTGAAAGGTCAAGGGTGCATACTAAGCCATTTTGGTTAAACAGTCTTTAGCTTCGAAAACAAGTAAAAAGCTGAAATTTTAATGAAAGGTTTTACAGGAGAAAGTCATATTAAGCATGAGTTTGAAGCATTTAATTTTCTCCCATCTTTAATACTTGAAGTACTAAAGCGAGAGGTAACACTAAAGTTTTAATGAAAATTCATTTTTTTAAAGGCCATCAGAGGAAGATGTTTCATTGGGTTCACAATGAATGTCAAGTGCTATGATTATTTCTTTCCAGCTCCTATGAGCAGGGCAGCATTATGACTTTCATAAGCCCTAGGCACTTCATGGGTGCCTTCATCCATTAAAATAAATTGAAACATTTTACGATTATTTTGTATAAAGACAAATCTAATTCAGGTTGGCGTATATGATCTTCATTTTAAAAGACATTAAAATTTTTTCATGGACCCCCCTTAAAAGTATCACAGGCCCCTACTGTGCTGAATGGATACTTGGACCCTGGCTAAGAACAAATTGCCAAGTCATGCCAAGCACTATGTGTGGTCCCTGAACAGACTATGGCTCCCAGAGGAAAACATGCCTCTTTCTCACATGATCATTTGATTGATATAAAAACATTTTTAAAAACTATAGTGCTTTCGCCATTTAAGTTCTGTTTTGTTGTTGTTAGGATGGAGGGAGTATCTTATATTCTCCAACTCAAATTACAACTACAGTAAGTTTTGAAATTATTTTGTAAAACTTCTGTGTAGTATCAATGAACAATTAGGATATTTTCCCAATTTCCCCCCCATGTATCTGCAGTTTATATTATTCAGAGTATATTGGTATCCTTCTGGATGTGGGTGTATATGCTTTGGTGAATTTATTTTATAAACACTATAAAAAAAAAAGGATATGGCTAAGTATTGAAATTTGCTGACATGACAGATCTACTGATCTGTTGGTTATATAATTTATTAAAGAACTTAAAAGTAACACCATTAATATTTTCCTTTGTTGTGAACAATGATGAATATCTTAAAAACAACCCTGGACTTGCTTTCTAAAGGCTGTGTGTGTGTGTGTGTGTGTGTGTGTGTGTGTATGTGTGTGTGTGTGTTCATTTGAAGAGTCTAAAATATCTAGTATATTATTAACTTGATGTTAATGCTCTTTACCAATTTCCCCAAAGTAGTAAGAATAAGAATGAGACAACACATCAAGGAGTGGATTGTGAGGTATGAGATCCATAAAACATAAAGAAGAATTATAAAATAAGCAAAACTAAAAAAATAAGCTAATTACTCATTTAGAATGGTTTTAATAAGCATACAAAGTTTTTGAAAAATAGCTACATTAAAAGGAAGTGGAATTGTTTCCCATAGACTCCCCCACCTCCTCCATGATTACTAAAGGAAATACCCAATAGGTGGAGCTGCTCAGAGAGGAGAGGCAGGGATCAGAGCTGTTTTCAAAGCCCAGGTTTACCTTATCTGGCCTCAAGCAACGAATAATCAGCATCCTTTGAAATTCACCTGCTCTGTCTTCCCAATCTTCAGGGAAAATCTCATGGTGTGGGTCCTAAAAGTACAATGTGTATATATAATTCAATGTTCCAGATTATGTATAAAAGCAGTATTTTGATATATAAACCAACTTTTAGGGAAGATATACAATGAATAAGTGAAATAAAAACATGTTTGTGTAAATTTCATTATTTTATAAACAGCTGGGATAAAGTTATGAAATGGGAAAATTTAAAACATCCTGAAGGACTCAAAATAAGGACATGAACTAAACAAGTTAATGTCAACAAGTGTTATCTTTGAAACTTCAGTGTAGGCTATGTGGTTTCTCAAATAACCAATCTCTGCGCTTCAGCACAGTTAATAAAATTTCAATTTTAAATTAGAAAAAAGCATTCACAAAACATTTATTTCTAGGAAACATTCTTACAACTAACAAGGAGAAATCCAAAATAGATCTATTACAAATATGTGAAGTCGGGGCTAGAGCAGTGCCTCAACAGTTATGGTGTTTGCCTGGCATGGGTGAGGATGTGGGTTCAAACCCCAGTACCACGTACACAACAAAGTGTTGGAGTAATGAAAACCAGATGAAAAACTAAATAACATTCTCTTTTTCTCCCACTGCCCCTTTCTCTTTAAAAAATATGTGAAGTCATGTGTAGACACAATCTCACTATCATTCCACCTCTTTATCTTCAACTTTCCCCAAACAGAGATCTTGCATATTATATCCAAGGAAAGCAGAATGTCAAAAGAGTAGAAACAAAGGAATAGAAAAAATTAACTGGGAATTGGAAAATTATTAATCCATGTGCTAAAGAAAAACTGAGGAAAAGGAATAATTGCTACATAAACCAGAAAGGAACTGTTTTATGGCATGTGTCAATTGCAATAGGCTCCCATTAGCAAGACAAGGTCTTAGGAAAATAATTTCAAACTATTAGCTTTCCCTTTTCCTCAAATGATAAAGAATACTCAATTAGCTTATATTCTGCATTCAGAAAATCTAAACAACAGCTGCCTGAAAAACATTTTTTCTTCGTAATGATAGTCTTTCTACGTTGCCCCAACTGATCTCAACTCATGGGCTCAAGTGATCCCCCACCTCAGCCTCCTGAGTAGCTGGGACTACTGGTGTGTGCCACCACAGCTAGAGCATTTGATAAAACTTCAATTCATCTGCTATTACGATGGCTAAAGTCTACATTGATAATGAATAAAAACTTGGCACAGAAATTCAACCAAAATATTTTTTAAGGACCATGTAGCTCCTTTGTATTTCCATACATTTCTGAGTCTGAATGGAAGTTTAAATAAAACCATTGACTTAGAAGGTGAGGATAATATAAATCAAAGCTTGTGTTTAACATCTGACCAGTTGTTTAAAATTTATTTAAATCTTTTTTTTTTCAAAATAAGCTACTTAACATTATTTTCTCCATTTAAAAACTTCGGAATAAGCAAGAGCATTAAAACATACCAAACTATCGTACACTTTTTTCCATCCATCCTTTAAGCGCATGAACTCTTTACGAATGGTTTTGAAGGCATGCAGGTCATCTAATCTACATATCTCATCCCAGGACTTTTGAGGGAGCCATGTACAAGGGTTGGCATGAGGATTATCCAGTCCAATGCCACCAGTGAGCAGAAATCGCCACTCGTTTTTATTGATCTTTAGAAAACAAAGCAGCAAGAACTAATTCATCATAAATCAGTTTATAACCATTTTAAAAGAGTTGAGTACTTATTTACAAGTTTCAGATATGGTCCCTATGAAATTTTAAGCTGACACAGCTCATTAGTTAGCTAAAAGAAACCAAAGTATTCATTACAAACTGTTTTCATAATAGTTCCATTTTAAATAGCTACGTTTAATAATTTTCTTCCAGAATTACTAGTTAAAACATGAAAATCTGAATATATTCTAACTTAATATATTTTCAAAATGATTACCTATGGTCCTATTGGTCTATAAATTGTAGAAAGATAGAAAGCTATCAACCTGCTCTGTTTTCAATTATTTTCCATAAAATATGATGAGCTACAAAACTTTTGTAAGAAATGCAAAGAATAGAGCCATTACTTTTTGAAAATTCAACCAATATATTACCATATAAAATCAATAAATCTTGAACATATATTTGCATAAAATAGTGGCTTTATACTCTTTTCCATTCCTAAATATGCTTCCTATATGTTAAATGAATAGATTTAAAAGATAACAAAAATTATGTAAGATGCTGTTAAGCCCAAATGGTTAGATTTGACTAATTTGCACAAGATTCTAAAAATATTACCATTTACATTGTTAATTGATGAAAATACATAAAACATATTTAGCCAATTTATATGCATTATTATCTAGGATTCTAAGAGAAACAGATTTATTTTAAACTAAAACATAAAAGTTTAAGTGATAGTAACATAATAAACTCTATACTTCATTTGTATTTCACCTTTGTGAATAAACTATCTTCTTGTAATGCCTTGATTTAACTAAATAAAAACTAGTATCAATTAAAACTACCTACAATCTTTTCATATATATTCCCAAATTAGTAAATTAATAAATCAGTGTTCATATTATGGTGTTTTTATTCTTACGGAATGAAACAGTACTGACCACACGGTCATGGATTAGTAGATTCACAGTTAGACAAAAGGAGAAGAGCAGCTTGTCCTTTTCAAAGAGGGACCGGCAGACATTGACATACAGTGAGTAAGTGAAATGATCCTTGAGAATCTGCAGCCTGAGGGGTCCATGAAAAATCGAATAAATAAAAATGTGTTACTTTTTTTTAAAAAAAAATGCTCTTAAGAAAACCTATTAGAAGCCATTTAGATTCATGTTCTTTTAATAACCTTTCTGGTCAATTACCCCCAAGCAATCAGGGATCTTTAGCAAGTGCAACAATTTGAGAGCCACACATTGTAGAAACACTTCAGTAGAACTGCATTTGAGTTCCAACTGGATTTTTTAAAATTTAATCCTCCTTTTGGAAAGAAGTTAGTGCATCCTGTACTAATCTATTACATTAAAAGGTTTGTGGGCTATTTTTAACTACAAAGCATTTCTGTGGGTAAAATATGACCTCTGTAAACACAGATACTTTGAAGTATTTTATAATATACACTAACATGATAAAATTACTAACTCCTTTATTACACAAATTAACAGCAGGTTTAGTACTATGATACTCTGTTCATAAATACAAATGAGAGAAATCACAACTTGATTAAGCATTTTTATCACCCATAGAGACCACACATGGACATATGAATAATTACAGTATTTCCAACTAACAACTAATGACTGCTGTGTGGTGTATATTCACAATAATTCTTATCAATATAACACTTCATAGATTTTAACTTAATTATTACAGGAAATAAATTATTGAAATTTTAAAAATATAAGCTATAAAAATTATAATAGGAAAGAATAGTTGGCTGAAAATATTTGTAGAGAGCTAATGACATATGGATTAAAGACCTAAACTTCCTAAGCAGACCAATTTATCTGAAGAAAAAAAAGCAACATAGTTTGATCATGATTAAGCAAAATTATATTAGTGTTCTTTTTTTTTAAATTTTTTAGTTTAACATAGACTTACATATTGGAGGGAACTGTTACTTATTCATGCATACATGAATATTGACATAGTAAGATAGTAAGTTAAGATAAATCCTAGACCAGGATCTACCCCCACCCCTTCATGAATTCCCTGAACTCATGTCTCCTCTACAAAAAAACAAACAACAACAAAAAAAACCTACAGTAAGACCAGATCTTATTTTCAGACTGATCCCTTACACTTTTACTCATCCTCACCGTATTTTTCATTTTTCCTTACCCATTTTATTATTCACTTGCCAGCATTGCCATAAAGAGAATGACAACAAAGTGATACAACAAAATGTGTGGCTATCTTACTTCTAGCTGAGAACTCTGAAAAAGGGTTTGGTGGAGAAGGCCTGGCAAATAGTTTGTGGAAATACAGTGGACTTCTTGTTCCTATTCCCATTGTTATGCTAATAGGACTTTCCATGCATGGCTTTTAATTTGTCTCACCAGTAACAGTGTGATTAGTACAAAGTATCTCAGAATAAAATAAAAATCTCTGCAGCCTAAGACATATTTCCTCTTATAAATGGGAAAAGCAAAGGGAAATTATAAAGGTCAATTGTATTAGAAATTCAAGTTCAATTCTTCTAGTGATAAAGTACAGATTAAAATGTTATTTTAATAATCTATTCCAGTAGAAAAATCATTCAGTACTGGTGAGTGATAGCGATATCATTCATATTTCTGATGGAAGTGTGTATTTGAATAACTTTCTACGAAACTTTATATTTTCAGAAAAAAGATTGAATTCCTTTGTCCTAAATTTTGGGATTCTAGCCTAAGGAGATAATTGATGTGGATGTTTATATTTATTGCTGCATTATTTATAATACAAAACCTGGAGACTACCTATAAGTGTTGAAGAAAATTATGGTATATTGATAAAATGGTATATTATGTAGCTACTAAAAAGTTTCAGAAGGCTAATAACATGGAAAATGATCTTGACAGAAGTGGAAGAAAAAAGAAAACTGTACTTATATGTGTGTATATATATTATTTTATAGAGAGATTTCATTTTGGCCTCTATAAGAAAACTATACCCTAGTTAAGATTTTTGTTTTTTCTTGTTATTTATTCTGCTACTAAATTCTCATGTACTAAATTTTAAAAATAACATAACTCAATTTATGGCAATTTCACAGTATCTACAATAGTAGTCATATTATTGGCGTCATACTTAAATAATCATAACCACCAGAAGACAAAGAATGAGTATATGTGTGTGTGTGTGTATACACACACACACACAAAGTAAATGGATAACTTTAGAAATAACTTTAGGTTAATATTAATATTCTAAAACAATTTGTGGGCTAGTATTAATGGTCACATTTTCTTTGTGCTTTTGGAATAGCTATGATCTAAGATCTAATAAAGGGCTGTAGTCCAGCAGTTATCTGATGTTCATCAATGACTGGTAGATAAACAAATCATTCCTACGAAAAACTCTAATTTTTGATCTGGCAGTTAGCTTAACTGGAAATTCTTATTTACTGAAAAAACTAAGGGTGGGGATTAAACAGGACTGACTAAAGAGTCTCTCGGTGTGGCTGCTTGGCAGTAGGACTGAAAGTGACATACCCATGTCCTTTGATCATGGGTTCCATGCCCTGTTATGTACCTACCACAGATGGGATCACATCTGCAACAAACCCACACAGGGGAATGCTCAAGGCAGCAAAAACTCATGATGGCCCTAAACTAGAAGGAAATGTCATCAGAAGTAGAATGCATAAATACTCTGGGGTATAATTTTAAGGGAAACAAAAATTTTTAGGAAGAGGGTTAATTCTCTTGTGGAAAATGAGATTCCCCCTTCCTTCCTCTGTCTTAGATCATCTACATTAGAGAATCTTAAATTGCAATTACTTTCTCCTCTTTTTAAAATGTACATAAATACTTTAGAGCCAGGCTTGGTGGTGCACTCCTGTAATCCCAGTCACTCAGGACTTTGTCTGCTTTACCTCTTTGAAATGTAAACATCTACATAGAGAGCCAGTGTCTGGAAAGGCAGGAGTCCAACTTCAGTAGGCATCTTGCTCCAAGTTACAAAACTACCTCCAGTCATATAGATAAGAAGAGTTTGTTTTACTTCTAGATAAAATTAATTTACTAACAGATGGTCACCTCAATTAGCAAGAATAATTAGGATGAACTAAATGTGACCTTACAGGCTGTATTTGCTTGGCTAGCATAAGGGGGTTAAATTCCTTTCTGTCTTCACAATCTCTTTGCAGATCACCTATGATGAGCTCACATTCTGGTGTAAAGCGTACTCAGCAACGGAGCTGTTTTCTTTCCCTACTCCCTTTGTGCAGAGAATTTCTGCCAGGTAGAAGATTTAGATTTTAATTATATTACCCCAACAGTAGTCAGGCAATGGAGAACTATTTAAAAATGAAAGAAAACACTGCACTATATATACAACAATATGCATGAATTCCATAAATACAATACCGAGGGCAAAAAGACAGAAAAGCACCCATGGTGAGCCCACTTATATGAAGTTCTTTGGAAAAAAAAAAAAAAGAGGGAGGGACAGTGAGAGAAAGATAAACTAAAGATCCTATCATGTGACTTTTGGTGCTCCAAGACTTCATTGTGTACGTGGTGAACTCGCACATGTGGGCAAGTGCCATAACCGCAGAGCCACTGCTCCAGCCCCTTATATGAAGTTCTAAAACAGGCAAAACCAATCTAAGGTGTTGGGACAGCAGTTACCTTGGGGGAGGGAGGTCAGTGACTAGAAGGGGACCAGGGAGGAGTTCCTGGGCTGTTGCTAATGTTCAATGTCTTGAGCTGGGTGGTTTCACAGGTGCATTCACTTTTGAAATGCACTGAGTAAATACTTCCAAGTTCTAAACATTTCCGTAGGTATATTAGTATTACGGTAAAGGTTTTAAAGCATATTTTCTCTATTTAGTCTTTGGTTCCAGAATTAGCCCCCAGGTTTTCTAGAGCCATGCATATGAATCCATCTAAATGAATTTGAGAATTGTGACTACAAAGAAAAAGCCACAACTTTATCTAAACCTTACATATGGATATACAAAGGACTTGATGCTCTTTAATGCTTAAAGAGCTCTACCACAGTTATGAAGAAACAGATGCCAAATCTTGAATGAGCTCTAATTTGATGAAACAAGAAAAAATAAAGGACCAAGAGCTATGTTAAAAGCACAGACTTGTCCAGGCATTGTGGCACATGACTAGAATCCCAGTGACTATGGAAGCTGAGGCTGAAGGATCAGAAATTTGAAGTTAGCCTCAGCAACTCAGCAAACCCCTGTATCAAGGTAAATAAAAAGAGCTTGGGATGTAATTCAGGAGCAAAGTGCCCCAGGGTTCAGTCCCCAGCAATCCTCTCCATCACCCCCCAACCAAAAAGACTTAAGAATTGCAATGAAAAGCAGAACATCATTTACTGTGTGGCTATAACGTAATCAGTACTGTAGAAAGGACTGGGATTTTTTTTGTTTGTTCATTTGTTTGTTCTTTTCAAACCTTGTCTCAGGGAACTTAGTCTAGTGTAAAAACCAGACATGCATACTTACAAAACAACTTATGATGCAAACAGCTGGCAACTTTTAAAAGAAAGATCACCTTTATTTCAGTTCCTTGCTAAACCTGAACATTTCAGGAACTGGAAGAAATAGAGTAGGTAATCTAAATATTTTCAAGAATCATTATGTAAAATGAATTTGAAACTATTATCATGCATTTATTCCTGAAAACCCTCTTTCCTCTTTGTCGGGGGTGGATACCTGATTTTTTTTTCCAACTCCAAGGTACCAGCTATACTTTATCAGTTAAATAGTCAAACTCCAAAAATAATGAATGATACTAACAAAAAAAAATTGCTCAGTCTAAAGCACTAGAAATTGCAGATCTCTACCATGATAAATGAAAAGAATTCTATTCAGATTTACACAAGATTAGCACTTAAGATTTCTAAAAAAATAATTATTAACTATGAGTGACAGCTATTCAACTGAGTTTCCCTTGTGGACATGAACAGCAAAGAAACCAACTATCTAGGTGCATAATGACGAAGAAGTGTAGAAACAGCAAAAGTTATAGTAATTTTTTGTTCAAAAATAATTTCATGTTAGATCCTATTTAAAACATGCTCTAAGGCTAAATTAAAAATGATCTCATTGATAACAAATCAAATAAATTTTTCTCCAGCATGCATTTATTTTTAATAAATAAATATTAAAATGTATTATGTAATAGTATTATAAGAATTATATAAAATAAGGTATCTTCTATAAATTAGAATAACAAAAGAAGCTCTGATTATCAAAACTGACCATAATAAGATTTGGGTTTTTGACCTTGGTGGCTGACAAATTATATGTGTGTGTATTAAAATGTGAAATGCAACTTTTAGAAGGTAAGCTCATAGACAGGAGGAGTCATACATTTTGTGGGTATTATCTACTCTTTCCACGCCTTCAATCATTGGTATATTTTGTAAAAAATGAACAGAGGTAAATATTTCTTTGCATTATAATCCTATATCTCTGTAAACTTTCTTTTTTTATTTTTAGAGAGGACAGTGAGAGAAAGAATCAATTTTATTTAGTTTTTCACGTGGCTTTCATTACATATGTGGTGCTGGGGTTTAAACTTGAGTCCTTGCGCATGACAGGCAAGAGACATAATCGCTGAGCAAGTGCTCCAGTCCCTGTAAACAACTTTTTCCTGATAAATTTGGACACATCTGTTCAATTTCTAATTCTCAAATCAATTTCTACACAATGAGTAACCGAGTTTGTTTTAGGTAAGAGGTCTGTAACATTCCAAAACAGAGAAAGTCACAAATGACTAATTTTCACACCTTAGTATTAGTATTTCTTTTACGTACCTTTTTGATAAGTTTTCTGATTTCTCTGAATTTTCAATAGATAGGACGAAAAGGTTAATAAACCAGGTCAGTGAATACTGGTACATAGGCTCAATGTTAGCTAAATCAGCAATAGAGAAAAACAGGATGGAGGAATGGACAGCAATAGGACGATAGCCCATGCGGGTGGCATCAATCTTCTTCTCTGTCTCTTCAGCTACTTCCTGCTTCTGAGAAATCTCATTAGCCAAAGCCTTGGAGGAAGATAATATCTTAATAGCAGTTTCATCTTCTAATATATTGCCTTCTGAAGATGAAAGAACTTCTAAAATCTTGTCTTCTATTTCTTTTAACTGCCTGGAATAAAGCAGAGTTTTCTCAAAAGAAAAAAAAATCATCCAAAAAACAAAAACAAACAAAAAAAACCCCTTCACATGTGTTCTTTTATAAGAAACAAAGAGTTTGTAACCTAAAGAAATATATCGTTTTTTGACAAATACATGCAACAGGGACATTGTATAATTAATGTCTTATCTTGCAAAATGTCACAACAATGGGCTTTCTGCTCCAGTTCCCTCTCTAATGATCATTTATGTGGTACCTAAAGAGACATACGTCAAGCCAATCTACCCTACCATAGAGTATCTCAACCCTGAGTGAAGAGAAAGTACCACTCCATTTATTTCTGAAGTTTTACCTGACTTACAGAGCTTCCCCCTTTTTACCTCTGATATACTAAGAGTAGAAAGGGGGGTGCAACATGCTCATTCGTACCATGCTCCACTGTAGCATGCCCCGTTACATGGTGGATGCTGACACTTTTGGGCTAAAACTTTGTTGAAGAGGTGAAAATATACTGCTCGGACTTGTGGCAGGCCTTCTACCTCTTCTAGCATCTAAGAACTTGGATGTAAAAAAAAGAAAATATATATATATATATATGTATTCCTTACATTTAAAATTTCCTAATTTGGTGTACCTGTTAATTCAGCAAAATAAACCTTTAACATGTACTTTAATTCATTCTAAATGAACCCAAGAGAAAAACAGTTCTGTTTTATGAGATTTAAAACCTTTTGTTTTCAGCTCCTTGCAATATCAAGGCTTGCTTTTCTTCTTCAAGGTCTGGCCTTTCTCGTGCCACTACAATGCCCAGGAGCTGATCTTGCATTCCTTCTGGAGTTATCATGAAGTTTAACAATGTTACCTATGAATACAACAATGTAAGTGAAAACTACATCAATATTTTTATCCAGAAAGCCTCTGCTTTGGGTATATGCCTCAAGTTCTCACCATAAAATAGATTCTATTTACTGTAGCAGTATACATGAAAGTGGAATTTGTAGAGAATATCATAAAAAAAAAATAGGCAAGCATGATTGTTGGTTTAAAAACCCACAAAAGGGGGGCTAGAGCAGTGGCTCAACGGTTACAGCGCTTGCTCAGCATACCCAAGTAACAGGTTCAAACCCCAGAACTCATGTACACAGCTAAGTGTCAGAGCAACGAAAGCCATGTGAAAAAACTCAATAAAAACTGATTCTCTGTCTCTCTCGCTGCCCTTCTCTTAAAAAACCAAACAACAACAAAAAAACCCCCACAAAAGTTTGTCATAGAAGTGTAATACTTCAATGAATTTGTTTGGTGGTCAATTCATTCTCATTTTCAAACTAGTCTAACAACTCTAATACTAAAATAAATTAGAATCTGGTTGGAAGCAATTCTTTATTTTGGTAGGACTAGTTGGTTTACTTTTTAAGGCTCCTACTGGTGTCAGTGGTAAAGGAAAATTCACAAAGTGATATGAGAGGAAAAAAGAACACTGATTACATGTCATGAGTATTTTTACAGTATGATAATCAACCGCTATTGTGCACTGAGAAATTAACATGTTATTGCTGTCCACCAAGAGAGTGTCTTGCAGCTGAGTGTGTTGGCACACTCCTGTAATCCCAGCAACTCCCAAGGCTGAGGCAGAGGATTCCAAGTTCAAAACCAGCCTTAGCAACTTAGTGAAACCCTGTCTTAAAATAGAAAACAAAGAGGGCTGGGCTGGGGATGTAGCTCAGGGATTAAGCACCTCTGGGTTCAATCTCCAGTATCAAAAAAAAAAAAAAAAAAAAAAAGTCCATCTGCTAACACATCTGCTTCCTCCAGGTACCTAACCGCTCTTACAGGCGTATCTGTCTTGTGCACACTTTTTTTTTTTTTTATTGTGCACATCTTAACACTCTTTCCCAGTTCTCTCCTATAACATGAAAAACGTACTCAGGTTTACATTAAAATTTTAAAAACTAAAGGTGAACAAATTATTCTAACAATCCCTTCCAGCTATGGAATCATCTTTCTCTGCTTCACAATGTCACTTATTAAAAATGCTATTTGTGTATGTTTTCTGTCTCCACTTTATTTCATTATTCAGCCTTCTGTCTCTGTGTGCCCAATAATATATACAGCAATAAACCATAGCGACTTTCTGGCTCTGGTCACCAAATGAACCCATAAATCAATGAATGCTTACTTGAGCTCAGCTTCCTATGAAATCCTCCCTTTATTGTTTTTCATGTATCTAGCTGGCTGCCTGACCACATGTCTCGAGTTAAGGTCTGCGCCTGTATCTCAAACCTCCCACTATCCCTTTCATGTGTCTGTCATTTGAGCTGCACTGAACCGATTGTGGAATCCCATACACACCAGCTATGAAGCACCTCCACGTGCCTCAATATTTGCTCTACACATCCTTCCTCCTGCAATCTACCAGATCAACCCCTGTTCATCTGCAAAAGTGCATGTGGAATACTATCTCCTCTTGGACACACCTTTCTCCACGTGTGTTCCATTCCCACCCAGGCTGCTTCCTGTTCTTCACTGGGGTCTTAGCTCCTTATGCACACATCACACTGGAGGCAATCATGGGGCTATTCATCTCTCTCCCGGGCTAACATGGGGATCATTTCTTATCTGACTGCTTGGCTCTGTTGACAAAAATCAATGCTCCGTACAAACTTACAGCATGAACAATCAGAACGCCCACGTTCCCTGTTGGTGGAGCTGATTTCAGCTATATCTATTTCCTAAAAATTTAGGCATCTGACAATTATTCCCCAAGACATTTCATCTAAAATAATACCTATAGTGAACCAGGCTCTATGCTACAAAGAATAAGATACAGCCTGGCCCCTGCCCTTAAGATGTTTGGGTTGATTTGGGTAAAGAGAAATGCAAAGTAACATCCAGCGGGGAAGGAAGCCAGGAGTGGTAACTGTGCTTGCTATAGGGGAAGGCATCTAGGCCAGGAGGGAAGTCAAGCAGGGCTGGCCCTGAGGGAAAGTCACCTGAGCTGAACCTTACAAGATGATTAGCACTTAATCAAGAGAAAAAAGAGATCCACATTATAAGCCAGACTGTTTCTTCCTTGCCTGTTTAATGGACTCTCCTGCAGAACTGAGAAACCAGTACTGTCTAAACTCCATCTCTAGAAAGTGGGATTTACTTGGTCTGGAGTGGGGCCAGGTATTTGGGAGATGATCTGAACATGAAGCCAGGGTTGAGAATAACTGCTCCTGGAAGAGGAAATGGCACAGGCAAGGAGGCGGAGCACACCGAGGGGAGCCCAGGCAAGTCACCAGGCATCACTGGAGGGTGTGTAGGCAGAACCCCAGGAGGACTCCACAGTCTTAGGATTAGTGAAGTGAGCGTGTGCTCTCATGTGTACCTGAGAGTTCAACATTCACAAGCATCAATACTAGGAATGCTTTCCCACCCTCAAAAATACTACAAAAATTTCAGTTGACTACCACAAACCATCAGAGGTGATTCAGTGTTGTTCCAGTTTTCATTATTTCTCTAACAGAAAGAAATTTCATAATAGGAAGTACCCTTCTAAACTCAGGCAACAGCACTGAATCCTACAATGACCATCTTGTCTAAAATTTCATTTTACTTATTTCTTTTGGTACTGGTGATTGAACCTAGCAGTATTCTGCTACTGTGCTACATCCCCAGCCCATTTTACTTTTTATTTTGAGACAGTCTCATCAAGTTATTCAGGCTGGCCTCAAACTTGTGATCCAACTGCTTCAGTCTCCCTAGTCACTGGATTATAGGTATGCACCATAACACCCGGCTTCAAATATTTTTAATGTATTTTATATCACAACTTACCTAGATATGTGTGTGCTAAATTATTGCCATTTTGGCATACCTAAGTCTGAGATTCTTTTAAAAATTATAAATTTAAAACAGCAAAATTAGGCTGGGCATGGTGGCTCACATCTATAATCCCAACTGCTCAGAAGGCCGATATAGGAGGATCACAAGTTCAAAGCCAGCCTCAGCAACTTAGCGAGACCCTGTCTCAAAATTTAAAAAGTAAAACTGAGCTGAGGGTGTGGCTCAGTGGTTAAAAAACCTCTGGGTTCACTGCCCGCCCCCCAGTATCAAAAAAATTAAAAAATAAACAAAACAGGAGAATTAGAGGAAACAACAAAAAACTCCAGGGGGCAACTACATACATGTCGGAGGTTCTGATCAACCAAACGTAACACACACAGCTTATTAGGATTACTTGCATAGCACAAGTGTTCTAGATTTTGTTTTATCCTCCTCAAGGCTCTGCTAAACTTGGAAACAGCTTGCGTAGATTAAAACAGGATGCCTTCTACCTGCGACAGCCCCACACTAGGCCAACGTTACACACAAGAGCTCAGGTCGGATTACAGCCCTATTCTTTTCTACATTTGTGTGATGTACGAAATGCACAACTACAGAAGCAGCCACCGCCCTTTCCCATAGGGAGGAGCAGTATTTCCTTAGTGGTAGGAGGGTTAAAAACAAAACAAAGCCAAGGGTCAAAAATCATATCTCTCAGGTTTATTCTTAAGCATCTTTGTGGTTTTGCCTGGTTTGCAAATTGTTGGCATCGCCAAAGCACAAAGCTTTTCCTTTCTTCCATACTGAAAATAGATAATGCTGTTACTGATGTTGCTGTTCTATTTTTGGTCTTTGTCTTTTCATCGCTGTATCCCATCTCTGGCTACTCCGTTTTAGACACTGTGTTTCCCTACCTTTCCTGATAAAAGAATATTCCTTCTGTAGGAAGAAAGTAATTTTGATTTTTTAAGGAAATAGTTTCTGGCAGCACCCTAGAAAACCGATTCCCTTCTATCCAAACCCAAGCACCTGCTCCATGGTGGGTGCCATCTGGGTTAAATTTTTCACTCATTTATGCCATGGCAAATCTTGGATGCCACTAGGTATATATTACATGAACATAATAACAAATTTGGATGAGATAATTAGAAATTCTTGATACCAAGCAATTTGGAAAACTCATTATTACATCATTTTCTACCACATTGACATTTATTCATGGATAAATTATAATTAAAGCTTTTAAGAGATGCTTCTTTCCTGTTGGCATAAGAAACCATGTTTCCACAGGTTACATCTGTTTTAATGCAAAAGCCAAAGGTACGGTATTAGCAAAATGCATGCTTTACAACATCTACTTCACTGCATTCTAATAGAAGGATCCATCCTTATTCCACTACTGTTGGATCTTTTGAAATCAATATTTTTTCAAGTTTTGTCCTTTGTTCACAAATAAACATTTAAAATCACATGAATATAGTGTCAGAATTTTACTTTCATTCAGACTCAAAAGTATTATGGCAGCATGATGCCATCCCTTGGGTGTTTTTGAAAGCAAACAGTACATAAAGGATCCTAACAATTAGGATCAAGAGGAAGTATTCTAGCTTGTAAATGAAAGCAAGTAACTGCCTCACTATGTTTTCTAATCCCTGTTTAATCAATCCCAGCAATTAAAAATAATGAAGCAATAAGACACTCTAGGGATCCTAAGGATTCCAATACTGAAACATAGATCAGTTTCCTCCCTACAGCACTTTATGAGTTCTACTATAACCAGTTATTAGTTAACAAAGAATTGTTTATGCTATATGTGATCTTTTCACATACTTAACTGAAAAGAAAAAAAACTTTATCCCTGTTATTTAAATTTTCTTTCTAATACAGTTATGGGATTTTATCATTTCCTCTTCTACCTAGTTCTTTTTCACTTATATTTATTTTTTTTAAAAGAGAGTGACAGAGAGAGAGAGAAAGAGAGAGAGAAAGATCAATTTTATTTAGTTTTCATGTGGCCTTCCTTGCTCTGAGACTTCAGAGCTGTGTACGTGGTGCTGGGGGTTTGAACTTGTGTACTGGCACATGTCAGGCAAGCGCCATAAGTGCTTGAGCCACTGCTCCAGCCCCACTTTTTCATTTATATTTAAATGTTAATAGTAATGCTGATAGTGACATTCATATGACAGTGTCCACTGGGCCATATTCTATAAGAATTTTAAATAGATTAGTCTTCACGTGAGTCTTTATGAGATAGACTTTTCTTATTCCCAATTTATAGATTAAGGAATTGAGACACCAAGAGTTCAATGATGTGTCCAAAATCACTCACCGGGTGAGTGATAGAGCAGGATTTTAACCCATGCATTTAAATAGATAATAGATATTTTTAGGTGTCTAGACAACATACTGTATTTTAATTAGTTAAAAACAATGGTGAATAATTTCCATATTTTAACATTCTGCTTTAAAAATCAAGTTCAAGAATCACCAAATCTTCCCCAGTCTTCCTGGTTTTCTGAATATCCAGTGTGTCCTTCACTCGGAGCTCCCCTATCTCTTCCTGTTCACACGTACAAACACTTTCATATACGTTGTTATTGACTGTGTAAACCTCTTGAGAGCAGGCATCATGTTTACTGGAGGAAATGAATTACGACACCATAGTCCTTCCTCTGCTTCTATGTAGAAAGATGCCTGCATTAATTTAAATATTCCCAGTAAAGGAGAGTATCTGAACTCACTGGATAAATCTTGTCTCTATATGTAACTTTAAAATCTGAACCAATCTTTAACGTCTGGGATGCTTCTGAAAGTGAAAACCATCTTTCGCTCACTCATTCACTTACCCCACAAACATTTACTGAGTACCAAAAAATGCTAAGAATTAGGAATGAAAGCCAGAAAAAGGTATAGTCCCTAATCCTTCAGGAGCTCAGCTGCAGATCAACACCTCAAGCCATTTTAGTTACAACTTTAACTTTACTCCTTAAAAGAATTTTTAGTATTTTAAAAGAAGAGAGATTGAAAACAGATATAATATATATATATATAAAATCAGATAGTAGCAACCTCAGCCTGAGAAAAAAAGAATAGAGTTCTGTTTCTGAATTCCAATTCCAATAATTAGCATATTATCATTTATTACAAAGAAAGAATGTGAATATATGTCATCTACTTTTAACAATGAAAATCTAAGAAAAATATCAATTGTAAAATTAGATTCTGATGGGTTTTTTTTCATAGCATACCGAAGGCTATTTTATTATGTGCACACACAAAAGCAACATTTGGAAATTATTAGAGTAATTTCAGGAAATGCAAAAAAAGACAAAATCCAATTTTCTGAGGAAGACCTGTTTCTCTTATGGCTCAGGAGGAAACTACAGTCACTAATTATAAAATCTGATAAACAAAAACATTCATTTTAGATACCAACCTTTACTGATGTTTCAGGAAGATAATGAGGATTCCGTAGCTTGGTAGTAATATAGAAGCGGAAGTCAGGAGCATATTCAATTGTGGCATCCCCAAGCCGGATACATATACTCCCGCCCTGCTTAAAGGTCTGTTTTAGTAGAAGAGGTTCCAAGACAGGATCTAGTTCTTCTCCAACATTTTCTAGCAGTACTGCAATAAAACCAGAATAAGATTCTCCATGTTATTTTAAATATTGGCCATACAACATTCAACTGAGTTCTTTCAGCTTCCTACATTGCTTCTGTTCCTAGTCTTCTACAAAATTATTTGTCTTCTAAGTACAGGAACATGATAACAAAACAATACTGTGTTCTGTGGGAAGGGCTGAATTGATGGGTCAACTTGATCATCCTGCCTGCTTCCATACTCCAGAGCCAAACAGGCCAGCCAGTCCTGTTGGGTACTGCCCACCTGCCGGAGATTCACTATGAAACCAAACATGATGGCAGTGTAGTATATCCATCTGTGATACCAGAGGAAAAAGCATTTGCAGTTGTAATTACTAACATAGTATTGTATTTTTAATTAACAAATTTTGTGCTTATTGTAGAACATCTGGAAAATATAGGAAAGATTATAGAAGAAAATGAAAAACTACCTCTGATCAGATTTTCTTAATCTTTTTCTCTACCTCCCTTTGTTTTATGTAATTGATTCATACAATATATAGGTTGATTGGAAAATGACACAACACTATTTATGGCAAAATTATTGAAGAGATTATTTTTTCTCTTCAGTATTTTTTATTCATCTTTTCTCACATACAATCGAGACTAAACAGTATTTTGAATTCTGCATCCTAATTATTTTGCTTGACATTACAGCATAATTACTTCCCCAGGTTATTAAAATCTCTAACATATCAGTGTTCTCTTGATTTTTGACTGTGTTGTATTTTAGATTTGGATATTCTCTCCAGTTTCAAGTAAAAAATAGCACTGCATACAAAGCTTTGTATTTCAGAACACTCTTCCAATAGCACTCTAGAAGTGGAATCCTTGGATAAAAATTTGGCAACATCATTAAGGCCTGACACATTTGCCAAACTGAAGTCTAACATTTTGGTGTTGGGTGTTAGCATAGCCATACTTGGGTCAGGGTACTTTGTAGGAGATCCTCAAAGGACTGGGTAAGCAATCTGGACGGGAAGGAGCAGGTTAGGGCACTGAGATGACAGATATTTGGATCTTTACTGCAGTGAAAGTTGCAAAAATATTCTGTTCATCCCATGGGTTACTCCTACCTCTGTTTGCAAAAAATGATAATTTTTCATGGTTAAATAATGTAAGTGTATCATAATATATTAAATACATCAGTCTTCTATTATTGGTATTGTTTCCATTTTCCACTATTAATAATGCTAAAGTGAACATCTTTTTGAATAAACATTTGTGTTCATTTCTGATTACTTATCAGGCTTATAGTCCCCAAAGTAGAATTAATGGTCAACTATTAGAAACATTTTAAAAACTACTGATATTGCCTGATTACTTTCTTGAAAAGCTGTAGAGACTTCTGAGTTACAATGAGCACTCATTTTGCTGCTTTTTAGAAAACCTATTTTTACATAGTATAAATACAAACACTAGACATCTTGTTGACATTGTTTTCTCATCATCCTTACAACATTAAAAAAACATGGACTATTGTTACTCCAGTTTTGCAGATGAAACAGGTACAGGAAACAAATTTCTCAATAAATCAGCTAGCAAATCACCAGACTTGACTTGGCAGTAGGGGCTCTTCTAGCACTCTCTTAACCACTGTGTGATACCACTGTCAGCACTACATACTGATGTTTTACAATTTGATAGGTAAATTGATTCAATAAGTAAAACATGAAAGTTTGTTTTGGGGGCGCAGAATGTTTCAGCTGCTTTTCGACTAAGTTTTAGTTTTCCTTCTGAAAACTATTTGTTAACATATTTGCCCATTTTTCCATAGTAGGGTATGTTATTTACAGTTTTAAATGTCAGAAACCCCAAAGTAATAGTTCTGCCAACAGAAGAGATTTTGTATCTTGTATAAAGGGGAGCTTCAGATAGTCTGGGGTTGGAAGCCCAGTGTATCTAAACTGTGAGGGATCCAACTTTGCTTCCCTTGCTGTTTCACTATTTTTGACAGGTTGTTTTAAACTTTTTGGCTACTATGGTCTTTTATATCACATCCACATTCTACCCATAACAAAGAAAAAAGAAACAGATGGAAGAAATATCCTCTGTGACATTCACTGAAAGTTACAAATGGTACTTCCACTTATTGGCCAGAACATAGTCATTTGACCAAACCCAGCCATAGTCAGATGGTCATATACACAACCACAACAGAGGTTAGGAAACATATGCATTTGAGCTGTATCTTAAAAGACAAAACTTAGAGGAGTTCACCAGAAGGATAGAAGAGCACAGATAGAAACTGAGATGTGAAACAATGCACATAAGTACTGTCTGCTGCCATGCACCCCGCAATTCCATCTTCTAATTCGCATTGCATCTGCACTGTCTGTCTTTCCCTTTAAAGCAATAAGCTTCCTGAAAGCAAAAACCAAATTCGTCTTGGTCTACTGTGTTTTCATCGCCTACAACAGCTCCTGGTACAGGGGAGTTGCAAAACAAATGTTCATTAGTTGACTTTACAAACAATCAAGTGAAAGAATTATTGAAACAGAAGGAGTTTTGCAATCTTGATTGGTTTTACAAGAGGGAAAAAGTAAAGTGCTGGGAATAAGAAAATAAAGAAGGCTCAGATGTGACAACTTTTGCTATTAATAAAGATTTTTTTCCCATAGATTCAATGGTAAATCCCTCAAAGATCTTCTATACAAATTGATTTACCAGTGATATTTGATTAATATTCTATGCATACTTTATCCTTTGATAAAGCTAATACAGATGTAACTTTATTTTCTAGAACATTGGCTTTCAAATGCTTTATTAAAGCACAATTCTTTTTCTCAAAGAGGATCTTAAAACCCAATATACAAAAAGAAAAGGGAGACCTCGCTTTGGTTGAAGTAGAGGCTGGTAGATGAAGTAGGCAAAAACCTCTGCCTTCTGGAACCAGGCTGCCTGTGAGGGACAAAAGATCAAAAGCCACCGTCCCTGAAAAGCCAACATCTAAAGATAGTTTCTTCAATGGAAGAATCTTTAACCACTTCTGTTTTAGAACTATAACAGTAGCTGATTCTTTTACTCAATGGCTTAGTTTAAAAATAGCTGTAAAATGTACCATCTGTTTCCTTTTCTATAAGATTAAAACTTTTTACTTCTCTGATGATTAATGTTAGAAGACATGATAAAAAATCATTAACCAATTTTAAAGTAACTCATTTTAAAATATAGATTAACTGAAAGAAACTCTTGCTTGTGTGACAAAGTGGACTGGACAGAGGCAGAAGACTTGGGAGCTAGTTTGATTACTCCTTCCCCTTAACTGGTTGTACTACCTTGATTCAGCTATTCAACATTCTCTAACCCACTTACCTTAATAAAATGGTTGGAATTACTATTGAATTTCAAATTTTTATGGTCACAACTCAAAGAAATGATTTTAAAATCTTGACCCAGTATACAAACACATATATAAAACTTAGACAAAATAATTTCATGAACGAATGCTGATTCTTCCTCTGTACTATGGCAACTAACATGTTCAGCATGACCCATGAAATTAGCTATAACCCATACTTTGGAAAAAAACACTAGACAGATCATCTCTATGGCTCTTTGTCCTCTATAATTATGGAATTTTACCATTAAGTCATGTGACTGAGATCAGAGAAGTCTCCAGAATGCCAAGCTTGATGGTAGATGCTCCATTATCATTTGTCTTTTATTATGCTGAAAATTTTATTTGAATACTTATATTAAGTAATTTTAGTTAAGTATTTAAGATGCTAATGCCTTCAAAAAAATCTGATTCTTCTGAATTTTCATGCTGTACTACCTGTGTATTTCTCGTTATAGTTTAAGATGATACACATAAGCCACTTAGTAAATGCTTAACAGCATCAGCAAAGCACAGGGCTGGGGAAATAGGTCAGTGGCTGAGTGCTGTTCTAGCCTGCACAAGCCCTGGGTTTGGTCCCAAGCACTGAAGGAAAAACACACACACAACATAAATTGAGCCCTTATCAGACATTGTTCAAAGTATCCAAATATACAGTAACTAATTTCTTCCCTGTATTATACAGTTAAAATATAGATGAGGAAACTGAGTCACTGAACCAAACACTGACTGGCAGAGGCATGAACTCTGAATCCAGAAGCCTGTGCCCCTACCCATAAGAGTACACTGGTCCCAATAAGAGTTAGTGATAGATGGTCACATTCTATTTTTATCATAGCAATATATATATTATACATATATACAATATGTATAATAAGTATAAAATCCTGATGTGTTTTTAAACAAGCAAAATATTTGATAATAGAGAGCATCCTCCCTTATTTAACAAATTCTATATTACCATATTCTAAGAACTATGACATAATAGAGTAACTCTAGATAATGGTAATGTACTATATATTTTTTTAAAGCTGGAGAAAATGATTTTCAATGTTTTCAGCATAAATTATAAATGCCTGATTTGATCATTACATAATGCATACATGTAAATTTTTATGTGTTACTTTTAAAATGATAAAAATTTAAAAGCCAAACAGAGGGGCTGGAGAGGTGGCTCAGCCATAAAGCACTTGCCTGGCATATGCAAGGACCTGTGTTTGATCCTCAGCACCAGGTATACAACTAAGAGAACTAATTAGAGGAATAAAAAAAACCAGATGAAAAACTAAAAATTAAAGAAACAGTTGAATGAATGAAATAATGTGTGTATGCACTGTGTGCCCATTATATGAATACAAATTTTATACTTAGATTTTTATATTTTTCATTCATGCTTACTTGAGTATAACCTAAAATTATAATATTTGAAAACTGACACACTAATATGGAAAAATGAGATGTCTGTGACTACTAGTGCGCTTATTACCATTCTTCCACATTTTACTGCTTTAAAGCAGGTGGGATTTGATGAAATTGTCCTGGAGTTAAATAAGTTGTAGATTCATAAATGTTTACATTTATTTGGTCAAAATTTGATAGGTTACATGAATTTCAAATCATGACTAATAACTTCAATTAATTCAAATCATAAGTATTCTGTTTTTTGTTTTGACAACTATAACATCTGCATAAGAGATTGATTGAAAAAATCCTTGTCATATTTCTAATCTTTCCACTATCAGTGGCAGAGATACAGTCAGACATGTAAAATTAGTGTTCTCTTCCTTGTAGGAAAAATCCAAAGAATAAATAAAATATTGCTCAATGTTGTAAAATACTATTGGCAATATCAAATGGATCGATTAATTGCAGAAGTAGAATTACAATAAAAACTAAAAAATGGCCAACAACAAAAATTAAAATAGGTAAGTTAGAGAAGCATCACAATGATTTTTTTTTCAAACAATACCTCCTAACCTTCTGGTTTATAATCTCCAAGGTTCTCATTTGATTATTAATAATCAAAGATACTAACAAAGTTGCCAGTTATAATAAGTCTGATACAGATACTTTTTTAAATAAATCATCTACATGGTTTTGGGTTAATTGTACCACTCATCTGCATACCGGGAGTGCCAAACTGGATACAATTTTCCAGAGTCCTGACATAGTCAGGGTCGTTTAGTTTAATTAGATGAAGACTATTGGCTTTCTCCATGTTCTTGATCCACTTATTAGCCTGACCTTGAGGATCTATCATCAGAGGCCACCTTCTTGCATTCCTGAACAGGAGGAAAAAGATGTTAGTCAAACCATAACTTGTTTCTACGTAGTTTCATCATGTACATATCACTCTTAAAGTTTATCCTTTGTAACAATATTTTACTTTTTAACTTATTATGAATAATGATGTTCTTAAAACAGACAGTCAGATTTAGTGGGATAGTAGGACAATACAAAAACCATCCTGCAAAGAAGTTCTTTATTCCTTTTGGAAAATTAAGATCTGTAAATGTGGAATTTCACGTTTGAAAATGACTGGACTACCTTCATTCACACACGCTCTCTTTCTTTTTCTCAAATCTAGATCATTGAAAGTTTAATAACCCAAGCTAGAGCGGTGGCTTGGTGGTTACGGTGCTTGCGCAGCATGTGTCAGTGAGAGGGTTCAAACCTCACACCACGTATACAAAAAAGCCTCAGAACAACAAAAATCACATGAAAAACTAAATAAAAAACTTATTTCTCTTTCTCTCTCACTGTCCCTCTCTTTAAAAAAGTTTAATAACCTAAAGAAACAATGAAAAACAATTTTGTTATCTAACCTTTACAATTGTTATGGACGCTGTTGTGTAAATATTACTTTTGACCCACTCTTTCAAACACTCGTGTGTTTAATGGCATCAATGTAGTCCATTGCATATTTTCCTAGTGATTGTGAATGTTTTGTGGACAGAAATATATTCTCTGAAGGTTGGGGGTTTTACATCATAAAGCTTATTGTTTTACTCTCCCTCACATCTCCCTATTAGTGATAAGAATGATAGCAGTATTTGTGATAAAATGAGGGTCCATTTTATTTCTCAGGGTTTGGGTCATCACGGAAGAGTTAAAGCAGCATCTGCCACCAGATGAGATACAGCCACATAATTTGTTCTCTTGTGTGAAACATAATCAGTATGAAGGTTATTATTCTTTTTCTTTCTCTTAAAAGTTTTGATAAACACAAGCCATAATCCTGGCCAATTTCTTAAAGATACTATCATGATCTTTAAAAATAAGCAGAGAAAATTGATAAGAATATCAGAGGAGTAGGACAAGAAAAATAAAAGTTGATTAAAAAATAAAAAAATAGGGATATAACTGGATGATATATTCAACTCACTCTGACTGGAAGATGAACCTAGAGTATCATTGGGTAATTTTTTTCCCAAAATGAAACTAATGTTGTATTACAAAAGTTACAGCCTGATACAAAACATGTCCCTTAAATATTAAAAAAAATCTAAAAATCTTGCTCTTCAATATCAGCATTATATATTACCCTACTTGGGAAGTCATAAGAAAATACAGAAGACTGTTGGCTTAAAGACTAGATATTTTCTCATAGTTCTGGAGACTGAAAATCCAGAATTAGAGTGTCCACAGCATTTGGCTTCTCCAGAGGCCTTTCTTCTAGGCTTGCAAATGGCTGCCTTCTCCATGTGTCCCCATATAGCCTTTTCTCTAGCAAGAACCCCTGGTGTCTCTTCCTGTAAGGTTACTAGTCCTATGGATTAGGGCTTTTTCCTTAGGACCTTGTTTAAGCTTAAAGCTCCTCTTCAAATATAGTCACAATTCAGTCCAAAATAATTATACACAAGAAAAAGAGCCCAACTGCAGCACAGGATCCTTTTCCAAAATAGATCATATTCTGGTTCATAAAGATAATCTCAGCAAATATAAAAATGTGAACATTATCCTGGGTGTCCTTTCAGACCATAATGCTATGACTCTAGCAATAACAGTAATAATTATAACAGAAAACACACATATTCATGGAGATTGAATAATACCGTATTAAATGAAGAATGGATCCAAGAAGACATGAGAGAAGTAGTCCAAAAATTCTTGGAAGAGAATGAAAATGAAGACACAACATATCGAAACCTCTGGGACACCATGAAAGCTTTCCTAAGGGGAAAATTTATAGCACTGACTGCCCATATTAAAAATGAAGAGAGATCCCAAATAAATAAGCTTACGCTTCATCTCAAAGCCCTTCAAAAGGAAGAACAATCTAACCCCAAAGCCAGCAGAAGACAGGAAATTATCAAGATTAGAGCTGAAATCAATGAAATTGAGAACAAAACAATAATAAAAAGAATTGATGAAACAAAGAGCTGGTACTTTGAAAAATAAACAAGATAGACCACTAGCAAATCTAACCAAAAGGAGAGAAATGAAACAAATTAAACCTCCAATGAAAAGGGAGTGATCACCACTGACCCCATGGAAATCCAACAAATTATAAGATCATATTTTGAAATCCTATACTCCTCCAAAATTGGTAATTTGGAAGAAATGGATAATTTCTTGACACATACATCCCTAAATTGACTCAAGATGATATTGAATTCCTAAACAGCCTAATCACAGGTACTGAAATACATATTGCAATGAAAAGTCTACCAAAAAAGAAAAGCCCTTGTTAAATCCAGATAAGATGTAAAGCTATACAACATAATCCTTTTTTTAGAAATATGGGGGGAAGGGGAAGGGAGGGATAAGGGTGGGTAATTGGGAGGGAACTCCTGGGGGTAACTGTAATATACAAAATCTATACTCATTTGATAGTATTATTTTAAAAACTTGTATGGTTGTACAAAAATAAAAAATAAAAAAATTAAAAAAAAGAAGAAAAGCCCAGGACCTGATGGCTTCCCCACTGATTTTTACCACACTTGTGAGGAGGAACTAACACCTCTCCTTATTAGGTTATTTCAAGAAATTGAAAAGGAGAGAATGCTCCCATCCACTTTTTATGAAGCAACCATAACTGTGATACCAAAACCCAACAAGGATACATCAAAAAAAAAAAAATTACAGACCAATATCCCTGATGAATTTGGATGCAAAAAATCCTTAATAAAGTGCTAGCAACCGTATTCAAAAACTTATAAAGAAGATAACCCATCATGATCAAGTGGGCTTCATCCCAGGAATGTGGCGGGCGGCACCTGGGGGCCCCGCCACGAAGGCAGCTTTAAGATGGCGGCTGGCCAAACCAAGTCAGCTGACCTCTTGCCGTTCCTGGTTCTTGTGCTTGCAACATCTGACCGCCTAGGGACAACCAATAGGAGCCGGCAGCAGAGTTTTCTTCCTCGTAGCAACAACCTGCTGATTTGACTACTTTCGCTATATAAGCAGTGTAACTTCCTGATTAAAGAGAGATCTCTGCAAGCAACAAGAGTGTACATGTCATTATTACCGCTTAACTTGTCGAACGCGACACAGGAATGCAGGGCTGGTTCAACATACACAAAACAATTAACATAATTCACCACTTAAACAGAATCAAGGTCAAAAACCATATGATCATCTCAATGGATGCAGAAAAGGCCTTTGATAAAATCCAGCACCCTTTTATGTTCAAAACTCTAAAGAAGATAGGGTTCAAATCATTTCTCAGCTATGTAAAGGCTATATATGCTAAAACCTCAGCTAGTATAATACTAAACGGAGAAAAGTTGAAAGCATTTCCACTAAAATCAAGAACAAGACAAGGCTGTCTGCTCTCACCACTTTTATTCAATATTGTTCTCGAGACCCTAGCTGGAGCCATTAGGCAAGAGAAAGAAATCAAAGGGATAAAAACAGGAAGAGAGGAAGTCAAACTCTCTCTTTTTGCTGATGACATGATCCTGTATCTGGAAGATCCAAAAAACTCCATCAGTAAACGGCTTGAACTTAAAAACAGATTTAGCAAAGTGGCAGGCTACAAGATCAACACACATAAATCAATAGCTTTCCAATACACTAAAAAATAATAAGATTGATGAAGAAATCAGGAAATCAGTCCAATTCACAATATCTTTGAAAAGAATCAAATACTTGGGAATTAACCTTACAAGGGAAATCAAAGATCTCTACAACAAAAATTATTGGTCATTAAAGAATGAAATCCAAGATGACCTAAGAAGATGGAAAGATGTCCCATGCTCTTGGTTAGGCAGAATATAATAAAATTTTATATATAATAATATATATTATTATATATAATATATATTTTATATTTATATTATATAATATATAATATAAATTTTATATATAATAATATAATAAAAGCTTTTGGCTATTCTACTAAAAGCTTTCTATAGATTTAATGCTATCCCTATAAAGATACAAATGTCATTCTTTACAGACATAGGAAAAGCAATTCTCAAATTCATTTGGAATAAAAAACCTAGAATTGCCAAAACACAACTAAGCAAGAAAGATGAAACAGGCAGTTTTACCATACCAGATTTAAAACTATACTATAGAGCTGTAGTAACAAAGACAGCATGGTACTGGTATCAAGACATAGAAGACCCTGAAACAAATCCTCAAATCTTTAAACATCTGATTTTTAACAAAGGGGGACAAAATATTACATGGAGGAGAGACAGCCTCTTCAACAAATGGTGCTGGATAAACTGGACAGCCACTTGCAGAAAGCTGAAATTAGACCCATATCTTTCTCCTTGCATGAGAATCAAATCAAAAGGGATCAAGGAGCTAGGAATTAAACCAGCTACCTTGCAAATGATGGAAGACAAATTAGGTCCAACATTTCAGCATTTGGGAGTAGGCAAAGACTTTCTCAACATGTCTTCTAAAATGAAGGAAGTAAAGTAAAAAAATCAAGTCAATGGGATGTCATAAAGCTAAAAATCTTCTGCACTGCCAAGGAAATAGTCAAAATTGTCAAGAGGCTTCCCACGGAATGGGAGAGAATCATGGCCTGTGATTCTTTTGACAGGGGTCTCATATCCAGAATCTACAAAATCCTCAAAAATCTCAACCTCAAAAACACAAACAACCCAACTAATAAATGGGCCAAAGAGCTAAAAAGAAACTTCTCAACAGAAGTCATTGATCAAGCCAATGAATACATGAGAAGGTGCTCTAAATCACTAGTAATCAGAGAAATGCAAATGAAAACTATGTTAAGATATCACCTCATGCCAGTCAGAATGGCAAAAATGAAGAAAATAAACAATAATAGATGCTGGAGGGGCTGTGGAGAGATAGGCACACTAACACACTGTTGGTGGAGCTGCAGACTGGTACAGACTCTCTGGAAAGCAGTATGGAGAATTCTCAAAAAACTAGGGATGAGCCCACCATATGATCCAGATATTCCTCTCCTGGGTATTTTTCCAAGGGATTTAGAATCAGCACACTACAGTGAAACAGCAATATCTATGTTCATAGCAGCTCAATTTACAATTGCTAAATTATGGAAACAACCCATGTGCCCCCTCACTGGATGAATGGATCCAAAAACCATGGTACATATATACCATGGAATTTTACACAGCAACGAGAAACAATGATATTGGAGCCTTTGAAGGTAAATGGATGACTATGGAAGAAATTATGCTGAGTGAAATCAGCATAATCTAGACAGCCAAGGGTCAAAGGTCTTCACTTATCTGTGGAGGCTGGAACTAGATCCTGGCCATTGAGAAAGGTGGTCTACTATCTTGTGTTAAATCCAGATAAGGTGTAACGTTATACAACCTAATACACTTTCAGAGATATTGTGGGAAGGGGAAGGGAGAAATAAGGGTGGGTAAAATTGGGGGGCACTCTTGGGGGTAAATCTAACCTTCAGAATCTATATACATTTTATATTCTTTTGTTAAAAACTTGTATGGTCGTTCAAAAATAAAATTTCTCAATAAAAAAAAAACAAGAAAAAGAGCCCAAAAGATTACTGTAATATCTTAGATGCAATTAACCAACTTCAATGGCTTGGATCTAGAGTGTTCCATGTGTTGAAAGCATGGTCCCCACTGTTCAGCAATGGGGCTTTTAGACAGGGATGGAATCCTGAGGGCTCTGACTTCATCAGCCGATGGACTGCTGGGAGATGGGAGGAAGTTGGTCACTGGGAGCATGCCCTGGAAGGCTTTATCTTCTCCACAACACTCTTTTCTTGCTGGTTGCTGCAAACTGAGCACCTTTCCTTCACCATACTCTTCTGCTGTGATGTTCTGCATCACTTCACACTCAAAGAAATGGCACCAGCCGACCATGGACTAAAACCTCTGTGAATGTGACTCAATATAAATATTTTTGCCTGTAAATTGTTTTCCTCAGGTATTTGTCATAGGGACAAAAAGCTAACACACTAATGAAAACAGAATCACATGCCTGTGAAAATATGAGGGTACAAAAGAAAGTTAGAAATAAAAATTATATTTATGTAAGTTTTCATTGTTACATTTTAAAAATATTAGGTTTTGAAGACTGTGTGAGTGTTAAACAGCATTTATGATCTCTACAGAAATTGAATGACACTCTTCTTCCTGTTGCTTCTGCATTTTTTAAAGCCATAATACCCATATTCACGTTGTTTTCTTTGTCCAGAAGGCACTTCTTTTCCATCTTTTCATGTTTATGTTCTACTCTGCTTTCAAGGTCAGCTCAAAAGCTATGTGGCCCACAAAGTCTTTCTCGATCTTTTCTAAATATCTTTATCAATTCAACCAACTTATATTTATAAGTACTTTCATAGAATGATAATATACTTTTATGATAATTCTACAATTCCTTACTTTATCAACCAACCAAATTTTATTTCCTTCAAAGGAAGGTCCATGTTAATTCTTTATTCTTTTTTTCTACATCACATAAAGTTTGTATTAAGTGATCCAATGACGTAGAAACAGAAAAACAAATCTTGCAAACACCATATGAATTAACTCATTCACAAAATTTGAATTCTCTAAGAGATTATCCCTTCACAGAAAATATCTGGTTCAATAAACAGCATTTTAACACCAGAGGAAAGAGCTTCTGATGTCAAGCAAGATAAGCCCATTATAGTCTCTTTAACACAGATTACCAAAAATTCTGGACAAAATACAAAAAGAAACTACTTGGAGATTCTAGGAAATAAATAAGAATAAATGAGTAAGAGTAAAGTCAAAACTTGAGGAATGGCCAATAAGGAATTGGTGAGGTTCCTAGTTTTTTTTTTTTCCATTTCCTTTTCTTTTTTAAAAATCTTCTTGCTTAATGGGGCAGTATGCAGCAGACATGGGGAGCAAAAACTCAACTAGAGAAATGAGAAAAAGACCACATGTGAATCAGAGAATGTGTGGGTAGGAGAATCAATGTGCTTTCCTTGTTGTTTTCTTCTTTTTCTCTTCTATCTTTGCCCCAATGTTAACTTCACAGAGCTGAATCACCATGGTAGAAGTAATGGTGTATCTACCAAAAATACTCTGCAAAACCCATCTCTCAATATAGAAGAATTATAAAAGAAAGATTCTGTGGTTCATAGGATGTGATGGGAATTCAAGTGTTTCTCCCTTTTTCTCTTGCCACTTTGGCCGAAGTGTTGGCATGAAATTATACAATAGTATAACAAAATAAAACAGAGAACTCTATCATTTTGACCAGAAAAAAAAAAAAAGGTAGGATACAGGGCTATTGGGACATGGAAAGTGTAGGGAAATCCTAGACAATAAAATTCTGAATAAAACTTGAAAACAGGACTTACTCTGTGAATAAAGATACCATCCTGGGCTCACTACCCAACACCCAAGCTATGCCAGCAGATAGGTTCATCTAAACTAAAGATGCAAACCAAAGGCTCTGAACTAAGTTCCAGACTAGCCTCTGAGTAATGCGTGCCAAGAAGATTCAAAAAGTATTTCAAAGGTTTTCAAATCTAAACTGACAATGGAAACACCATTCACTGAAGACAAGACAGAAATTTTGGTCTAAATTAATTGAATCCTTAAACTGCTGAGACAAAAATCAGTCTTATCCAGAGGATTTAATAAGACCCAGAGTTTTGCATTCAAAATTCCAGAATACAATCCAAAATTACTTGACATACAAAGAACAAGAGTCAGTAAATATAAAATAAGAGATACATTAAACTTACCAGAAAAAAATCATAACTTTAAAGCAGATATTATCCCAATCCACATGAGAAAAAGGATTGGATGGATGTTCAAAGTACAGAACTAGAAAACCAAGTGGAAATATTTGAACTGAAAAATGTAATATCTGAAACAAAAATTCCACTAAGTGTGCTCAATAATTGAAATAAGTAAGTTTGAAGAAACATGAATCTAAAATGAGTCAAAATTGAATAAAAAGAAAAAAATAAGATTGGAAAAAAATGAACACCACATCACACACATGTAGAACAATACTAAAAGGTTAACTTTCATGTCATTGGGGTCCCCCATAAGAAGAGAGTACAGAACACATTTAAAAATAACTAAAATCCTCTCAAATGCAATGAAACACAATAATTCAGTTTCTTGAAGCTCAGAAAAACCTCAAAATGAAGACTCTCAAAAAACTCACACCTAGAGCTGGAGTGATGATAGCTCAGTGGTATCGCTCTTGCCTGGCATACATGAGGACCTGGGTTCAAACCCCAGCGCCATATACACAAACGAGTGCTGGAGCAATGAAAACCAGATGAAAAACTAAATAAAATTAATTCTCTTTCTCAAAACAAACAAAAAACCTCACTCCTAGACTCACAAATAGTAAGAAACCAGAGTGTTTAAAAAATAGTTTTGTAAACAGCTAGCGAAAAATATGTTGCTTATATGTAATAATTATTCAGAAGGCTAAAGATTTCTGATTAGAAATCATGGAGCCAGAACAGAGTAGAGCATCCCTTAAAGTGCGGAAAGAACTTGCAACCCAAGCAAAATATCCGTCAATACCCAGCAAAAATACCCTTCAAGAATAAAGTAAAATAAAGACATTCTCAGATAAAGAAGAAGGACAAAGTTTTTGCCAGGAGACCTACTTCAAACAAAGGCTAAAGTTCTTTAAACTGAAGAGAAGCAATATCACATGGAAACTTGAAATTTTAGAGATAAAGAAAAACAGTAAAAGGTAAGTATTATGGTAAATATAATAATTTCCTTCCTTGTAAAATACATATAATTGAGACAAAAATGGTAACACTGTCTGGGGTGGGGTTCAAGGTAAGCTGTATTAGAGAAACAGAACCACTAGTATTTATTGATTTTTAAAAATTTTTATGAAGAACTGACTCACTAATATTGAGGCTGAGAAGTCATGGTCTGTAGTCTTCAAGCTAGAGAACCAGGAAAGTTGCTGGTGTAAATTCAGTCCAAGTTTGAAGGTCTAAATCACAATTTAAGTAAATCATAGGCTAAGGGCTGTAAGTGAGGTGACATGCACTAGCTCAAGCAGTCAGACAGGAAATCAAAAAGATGAGATCCTCTTTCCTCTAGCTGTTCTCCTATTCTGGTTCTCAATGGATTAGATGATGCTCACCTACACTGGGGAGGGCAATTTACTTCACTGATTTCATTGCTAATCTCCCCCAGAAACATCATGAAATAATGCTTAATCTGGGCACCCCAAGGCCACTCAGGCTGACACATAAAATTTACCATCGTATGTGGAGAAATAATACAATGACTGCTATAACTCTAAGTATATTGTGCAAGTTTTTACTTAACAAATGCAAAACATTACAGTGGAAAAGTCAGTACATAAATGAAACTTGAATACTAAAAAATAGGAATTATTCATATATTCCAAAAATACGGAATGTTATGAAAAACAATAAATCAAATGTAAAAACAAAAATAAAATGGTCGATAGAAATTCAATTGTATCAAAAACTAGATCAAGAGTAAATTATCTAAAGGAGATTGTCAGTTTAGATAAAAATATAAGATCTAATTATATGCTCTCCAAATTATAATAAATGTGATGATATAATTATGTTAAAAGAAAAGTGTTGACATAAAGAATACCTTGGAAACACATCAAAAGCAAGCTGGAATGGCTATAATACTATCAGAATAAGTGGACTTGAGAACACAAACACTATTGGGATAAGGAGGGTCATTACATAATGATAAAGAGACACAAAGACGTTTTAAATGAGTACATGCTTAACAAGAGAGCTTCAAAGTAAATGAACTAAAACTCATAGAACTAAGAGAGCCAGTAAAGATATCAAAGACATGAACAACACTGACACATAACTCAATCTAAATGAGATTTAATGAGGCCTTTACCCCAATAATAGCAGAATACATGTTTTTTTTCAGGTACGCAGGAAAATTCACAGATACTATATTGATGCCATAAAATAAACCTTAAAAATTTTTAAATAATTGGAATTGTACATTGTCTGAACATAATAGAAATAAGTCAGAAATTAAATGATAACAGAAAGATACCTTAAAGATTTCCAAGTATTTGTAAACCAAAAAATAATGTTTTAAATAGCTCGTGAATTAAAGAGGAGAAATTATCTAGAAAATATTTTAAATGTGATGAAACTTAAAACATCAGGGCTGGGTTTATAGCTCCGATGCACAGTGTTTCCTTAGTATGTGTGAGAACCTGGGTTTAATCCCAAAAATCATGAAAAATAAATCAAAATGTGTGCTGTGCAACTAAAGCAATACTTAATGGGAAATGTACAGCATTGAATCCATAGACTAGAAAATAAAGATACAAAATCAATAAATTAAGTTTCTACCTTAAGAAACATAAGAAAAGCAGTTTATGCCTAAAGCAACCAGAAGAAAAAGTTGACAGAAAAAAATATTACAGACTCTGTAGACATTAATAACAAGGGTAAGGGAATACACAAATAACCCTATACCCACAAATTTGACAACTTACATGAAGCTTACCAATTTTTAGAGAAACAGAAACTACCCAAACTCAGAATTAAGAAACAGATAACTTTAATAGACCTATAGCTATTCTAAAATTGAATTCATAGATAAAATGTTTCAACAAAGAAAATTTGAGATACAGATAATTTCTTTGGTCATCTTTATAACATTTATGGGAAAAAGAAATCATTCTAATTCTATATAATCTCTTCCAGGAAAATAGGAGAGAAATCATCCTAATTCCTATATAAGGCCAGCAATATCCTGATACCAATCTATATAGATAATACAATAAAAGAAAACAGACCAGAATCCCTCATGAACACACATGCATAAATGTTCAATAAAACATTAGCACACTGAATCCAGAAATATATGAGAATAAATCATGAACAGGGAGAATTGTATCCTGAGAATACAAGGTTGGGTCAACATTCAAAAAAAAAAAAAAAAATCAACCTGTATGGGCTGGAGAGGTGACTCAGCCATAGAGGGCTTGCCTGGCAAGCGTCAGGACCCAGGTTTGCATCCCAGCACCACATATACAACTAACTGTCAGGAAAAAAAAAAAGAATAAAATTGACTCTCATTCACTCTCTCCTCTCTTAAAAAAATATCAGTATAATTCACTATGTTAGCAGATGAAATATAAAAAACCATAAAAATCATTTCAGTAGATACAGAATAAGTATTTGACAAAATTTAACAATTTAACATCCATAATTGTAAATTCCCTCAAACAAGAAGGGAATTTCTTTCACCTGATATAAAGAATGTATGGATACAATAAAAAAAAACAAAACCAATAACCAAAAAACAAAAACCCCAAAACAGGCCATGGATGTGGTTGGCTTGGTGGTATGCACCCCTGATTTAATCCCTGGTTCAAAAAAAAAAAATACCAAAACCATCTTGTGATTTCAGTTTAAATATTTTTTAAATTTAGGTTTCATAGAATAACAAATGAATAAAATTTCAAAGGTGATATTCTTCAGGCTAGATAAAAAAGATAATACTAGTTTATAAAATGAAATATGCCACAATTATTGTGTAAAACTGTATGCAATAGGGGCTGGAGCGGTGGCTCAGCAGTTAAGGCGCTTGCCTGGCTTGTGCAAGCACACGGGTTCAAACCTCAGCACCCACGTACACAACAAAGTCTCAGAGCAACGAAAGCCATGTGTCAGACCAACGAAGGCCATGGGAAAAACTTAATGGAAATTGATTCTCTGTCTCTCTCTCCTCCTTACTGTCCTTCTCTCTTAAAAAAAAAAAAAAACGGTATGCAATGAATTTGGGCTTAAATAGCTTCACTCTTTGGGTGAACATCTGAATTCAAAAATGAATAAGCACTCTATTACTTGCTTCTTTACCATCATTATTTTGTACTATTTTGTTGACAAAATGTTTTTCTCCACACAATCTTCCTCTCTCTTACTGCCTCCATCAAACGTTGTGGAATCCACAAATGCTTTAAAATCAGTAGTTCCCGAATGGAAACTGAATTATTACAGCACTCAGTGTTCTGGGTTTTGGCAGAGTTTGTTCTTTTGTCATTGCCCAGACAGAAGTATTATTTGGTGCTCTTTGGAGTTTCTGAAAATATAGACTTCTAACAGTGATAATACACGTTCACAGGAAGACACAGAAATTGAATATATAGCAGTGGCGTATTTCAGAGAATTTTGCTATTGTCCTCTTTATGTATGCACACAAATACACAAAGACAGACAAAGAGAAGGTGGGCCAGATGGCTGAATAGAGGTACCCAGCACTAAACTGCTCTTCTATGGCTATACAGCTGCATATTAAGAGGAGTAACTATCAGAGAACACCAGGAAACAATAGCAGAGAAGTAGAACCCTTGTAAAATCCAGAAGCCTGGGACAGCAGTACTGTATGAAAAACAAAATATCCTATCCCAGTAGTCTGCTCTAGGAAAAGGAAATCACTGCACCTCTAGGAGTAGGGTGCTAAGCCAAGAGGCATCTTGGGAAGGAACCTGTGTCTGAATTTGGACTGCTCTGTGGATCAGATATTCATCCATGTTCCCATGTATGAGTCACCAGACATTATGATGCACTGGCTTAGTGCGTGTCTGCCTTTTCAGACAGACTTGGCTTGGTCGAATGACTGATAAAAACCTGCCGAGTGCTATATAGTGGGAAATAGATCTTGAGATGTGAAGGGGCGCAGAATGTACTGTTCACAAGAACCTTCTGTCTGAGACCAGGGCATGACTATTTGCATGCAATTTGTTTGGCTGCTGGGAATGAAAGCAGCTGACCCTAAAGTTACCACTAACCTCACAGGAACACATGAGCGCCAGACACTAACAAGGTGAAGAAGAACTGAGCCCGCCCACACTGTTGCCTGCCCACACAAACATGCTGTCTCCAACAAGACCATCAATTAGCTGTGGCCCCACCCTGCAAGACGAACAGCCTAGGAAGGTCCAGAGAAATTTTGCAGTCTGTGGTTGTGTTCTGTTCCGCCTTAGAGCAGGGCACTATAAATGGAAAAACTGGGGAAGGGTGGGGAGAAAAGTCCCTTTTTGATGTCCTGCCACCCTGCTTTTAGGGTGCACAGACTAAGAAAGTCTGGAGAGAAAATCTGTCCAGCACCAAAAGTATTCCATTTTCACTTTCTCCTTCAAGCACCCCAACTGAGAGGGAGTGTCTGACTCCAGTGATGACATATTGCTACTCAAGCTCTGCTGTACATTACAACTGCAGACATCTGAGGAGAAAACCCCTCGGCCATTGTTCCATCCCCAGGGATGCACAGCTAAGGCAGGAGTGAGGTTATGCTCCTGGGCAGCTACCTATAGGGGCAGCAAAGAAGAGTAATATGTTTTCCTACCTTTGTACCTACAAGGGTCCTCTGCCTTCTTTGACCCCGTACCTTGCCTCATCACATACTGCTGACAACATTGGGTATGAGTATCACAGAGGGAGGGGTTTGATTCCTGCTCCCACATCTTCTTGTGAAGAAGGAGTCTAATCAGAGAACTTCAGAGGGGCTTCAAGACCCTACTCAAGCAGCTACAACCAGAGAGCTTTTCAAGTAACAGAGCTAATAGTAATAGTACCTAAGAATATACCCATTACCAGATAGGGCTCACCACTTCCATCATAGGAGTGACCACACCTTTTCTGTCTACACCATATCTGCCTGAACTGGAGAGTGTCCTCACTGACTCTGGTACAACATGTACCGTGCCAAACCCACTAATGACAGTCAAAGTAGTTTCTGAGAGATAACACTACAGTAGCCAGCTGGAAACAAACTCAACAATTTGTATCCATTTGCATAACAAATTGACACCTTAAGGCACATCTTCAGTAGAAAGCCACTTACTAAGATCCTCAAAAAAATGTATTGATATCCATTTCACTACATGTACAAATGTTAGCATATGAACACAAGAAACATTAAAAGAACAACACCTATAGAGAAATTAGCCATCTTCATGATGAACGGTTGTGAGCAAGACATATGCTCACCTTTAGATCAGATCAATGGCATGGGTAAACTTAACAAAATATTTTTGAAATAGAAATCTGGGCTCAATATGCCAGGTTGTGGCATATTAACTATTCATAGAATTTTAATCACCTCTTTATAATGGTGATTGTACTTCTTCTGGTGTGTCCATTTGACATCATCGCAGACTGAACTGTCATTTGATTAAAGCTTTTTATAAGTAATGATAATGAGTAATAATAAGCAATAAATACACAAAAGAAACATGTACATGACTTAATAGCTAAGTATCTGTTGTATCTGTTAAGAATTTTTTAATTGTCAGCATTATTCACTAAGTGATTAGTGAGATAACCATAAATAAAAGATTTTTTTCAGTAAAAAAAAAGACCTTCTAAAGATCATAACTCTACCAGCAGATTCCAAAGATATTGGATGAAATGCCTGATAAAGAATTCTAAAGAATGATTTTTAAGAAAACTTCAGTGAGATCTAAAAGAATATAGATAAATACATAAAGAAAGTTTGGAAGACAATGTAGAATATGAATGAGAAATTCAGGAAAAAAGGAAAAAGATATTTGGTAGAAAACCAATCAGAAAGCTTGGAAATGAAGAGTTAAGTCAGACAAAAAAAAAAAAAATTGAAGCCAGGTGCAGTGGCATATGCCTATCATCTCAGCTCCTTGTTCAGCAACTTAGTAAGAACGTGCCTCAAAATAAGAAACAAAGAGGCTGGGGATGTAGTTCAGTGGTCATGTGCCCTTGGGTTCCATCCCCCGGTACCACAAAAAAGTATTAAAAAGGAAAATTCAGTTGAAGCTGGTCAGGGAGCACATACACAACTGCAATCCCAGGTACTTGAGACTGAGGTGGGATCGAGGATGAGGATGGCCTGGGCAACAGAGTGAGATCCCCTCTATCAATTTTAAAAGATATTCAGTTGAAAGCCTCAACTATAGACAAGATGAAGTGGAAGAAAGAATACATAAGCCTGAAGACAGGTCTCTTGAAATATCATGTGTAGACAGAAACAAAAAAAATGAGAGAATTGGGACATTGTGATGGTTTAGATATGAGATGTTCCCCCAAAATTGATGTGAGAGACAACGTAAAAAGGATTAGAGGTGAGATGATTATGTTATGAGAGCCTTTACATATCAATGCATTATTCTCCTGACAGAGCATATTACCCTGATTAACTGGGTAGTAACTATAGGAAGTTAGGCTGTGGTCGGAGGAGGTGGGCCACTGGGGTGTATGTTTTGTCCTTGTTGAGAGAAGTCTCTCTGCTGTTTGGTGCCATGTCCTGAGCTGCTTTCCTCCACCAAACTCTTCTGTCTCAATGTCTTCCCTCATCTGGGGCCCAGAGCAATGGTGTCAGACATCTACAGAGCGAGACCTCTGAAACTTTGAGCCCCATATAAACATTTTCTCTTCTAAAATTGCTCTTGCCAGGTCTTTAAGTCACAGCAAAGAAAAGCTGACTAAAACAGAAATCATTAAAAGAGCAAAAATCTACATATCAGCATGTCTAAAGGTGGTGGAAATGAAGTTTAAGGACATAGAAGACCTATTCAATGATATAATATCAAATTTCCCTAATCTTGAGGATGACATGGTCATCCAGGTATATGATGCCTATAGAACCCCAAATATACATGACCAGAAAAGATCCTCACAACATGTTATAGAGAAACTATCAAAAGTATAGGATAGGAGGTTGGGAAGATGACGGTCACCCCAGCAGCACAGACTCCCAGACGCTCCTGAGAGTCACCTCATGCTGCACGTCTACACGCAGATTCCCACAGTAGGACAAACATCCCAATACGGGCAAACATTAGCCCCTGCTAATTCTTTAACCCCAAAAGAATAGTGAAGAGCATTAACGAAAAAAAAAAAAAAAAAAAGGAGGAAGTTTGTGGCTCATGTATGACCAGTCCCACACCGGGGCAAGGGGAACTTCCCCATAGGGGAGCAAGTTACCCCTAATCAGATCCCCTATTCTGGCCTCGACCTCCCTGATCTGAATGCGCTTCATATATATGAACTTGGAATTAAGTTCGGGTAGTTTTCGTTCTCAGTAGCAAAACTACAGAGGTTCCTGCAAGCGGCAGCAGCCGGCGGGTGAGGTTGGCTGCTCAGCAAAAAGCACTCTCGGTCTCTCTGGAATCTAAAACGGAGAAAGGGAACCACCTTCCTAATGACGTACCCTAGCCCGGCCCGCTGCAATCTCCCTGATTTGACTGCTCTTCATGTTTATGAACTTGGAATTAAGTTTCTTTTTTTTTTTTTTTTTTTTTTTTCTCTCAGTAGGGAAAGTACAGTGGACCCTGCAAGTGGCAGCAGCCTCCGTGTTTTCCGGAGGGCGGGCTTGGTTGCTCAGCAAGAAACGCTCTCAGTTTCTCCACTGCCATGGGCAGAGATCCGGAATTTGGAGAAAGGGACCCAGGTTCCTAACCACGTACCACTGCGAACTCCCCGATCTGACTGCTCATTACTTTACCTAATCTTGCATAAAGCGCTGGGGAGAAATTGCTAACACTAACAAGCTCGTAGGCAGCCCATCGCCATTGTGACGTGTCCCTGAGGGTGGTGCGTGTCCCTGAGGGTGGAGTGGGTCGCCCAGCAACATTACGGGGCTTCAATCTCCGCGACCGGAAATGGAAGTTACCGCCCCCCCTCCCAACAACTGGCCACCTGCACTGGGGGCTGTAGTAAACTGCAATTCACCTCTCCAGCTCCCAAACCGGACAGTTGTTGACCTTCTGTCCTTTGGTCCATCCCCCTTCCTACCAAATAGGAGGAGCCTGTGAACAGAGCTTGCTACAGCAGGGAGCATCCCTCTATAGTGGATCCTCTGCTTTAGCCTCTCCTTGAAATCTGCCTCAGGAAGCTTTGAATATATGGGGCAGCTCGGGCTTCATCTTAGCATCTGAGCTCCTCGCATAGCCAAGACAGCATAGGCCTGGACCTCTCTAGCAGGACGCCTCCTAGTGCTTGCAACAGAGAATCACATAAACACTGGCACAATCTGGTCCATTTTCTGAGGGTTTCAGTCAACCCCACAGAGCAGCTCTTGGGCCTTCTGAGGATCACAAGACACGCAGTGGGTCACCAGTGATCCTGAGGAAGTGAGACTCAGGCTAGCCACTCTCCTTGGATCAGTCTGAGACCCACGCATCTACAATAGGATCAACTCAACTGTCTACTATTTCTGAGCCCCAGGTTCAAGAAATATTTGGAGTGTGGAATGGCAGAAAGCAACCATCTCAGGATTTAGCCCAGGGGGAGTTGAATACCCTTTTGCAACAGAAAATTTTAGAGGAGATCCTCCAAGAAAATCCAGGCCACCAGACTCAACCAATCTGCTTCTCCCCAAACAAGCTCAACTCCGAAAAATCCCCAGCTTGATGTTGGACTTGATTTCACCACCACATGATACATACCTCCTGATCGAAGGGCCAGAAAATCTCAGAACCATAACAACCAGTTTTGCGGGGGGTTTTTGGCTTTTTTTTTTGTTTTATTCTTTATCTTTTTCATTTTTTTTAAACGGTATTCTGGCTGAAAAATAATATTTTTGAATTTTTAACGTTACTGTGGGTTTTTGGGTTTCTCTTTTGTAGTTGTTTTCTGGGTTTTTTTGTTTTGTTTTGTTTTCTCTTCTTTCTTACCCTCCCGTTTCCTCTGCTCCTTTCTTGCCTTACTAGCAATACTGAATTCTGGTGTAGGTGGATGTAAACTCTTATCAGTGTGTACGTATTGGTGATTGGCTCTTATTACTTTATTTCTTTAGGTCTTATTTAACCCTACTGCTAACTTCTTTCTACAATGTACTCTGGTAATCCCTAAATTTAAGCATCTTTATCTCATTCTCACCCCAAGTCCTTACCCTTTCCACTCCCCAGTCCTACAGATTCCTCAGCCCTATTAAAATAACCTACTCCACCCCACTCCCTAGTTCACCTATACTTTATAACAGGCATGTTTTTATACCTCCCCAATTCACTTCCTTGACTTCCGAGTCAACCCTTCTCCCCAATTTCAGAGATATCCCATCACGTGAAGAAATTGAAACTCCTCAAAACGACTACTTGCTTGATATCATACTACACAGTGAGAGTTCTCTCAAAGAAAGCTGCCTCTATTGGTGCTAATCATCAGCTACTCTGTTTCAGTTGAAACGGAATAGTATTTGTGCCTATAGCCTCTCAAATTCTCACAGAACCGTCTGGCATCTCTAGTTCTATATTGACCAAATAACTCCTCTTCACAACGAAGCAAAGTCATAAGAAGCTCCAATTTCTCCAAAAAGAGTATCAAGCCTGAAATAAAAGACAAGCTCTCTGACTCAGAAAATGAGGAAAAGGGGAAATAACTCTCCTCAAAGCTCTCCACCTAAGGACCCCGTAGCCAGGGCCCTAGATGAAAACAAAAGACATTGTTTCAGCACTATGATTAGTGATGCAATCAAAGAGTTGAGAGAGGAAATAAGGAAAGAGATCAAAGAGCAATTTCAAGAGATGAGAGACAAAAATCTACAGAGATATTAAGGATCAATTCCAGGAGATGAAAGATCAGCTGTACAAGGATATTGACATTCTGAAAAGAGATGTAGCAGAGCTATCAGGATTGAAAAACCCAAGGTGGTTATCCATGTTTTGGCAGTTCCCCTGGATAACAAAGTTTATATCCATTGATTGCTAATGTTTTGATAATGTTTCCCCCTCAACCCTATCTCTATATACTTCTAATAAAAAAAAAAAGTATAGGATAGGAGCTAGAGCGGTGGCTCAGAGGTTACAGCACTCGCCTGGCATGCACCAGAACGCAGGCTAGAACCCCAGCACCATGGACACAATGAAGCAGTGAAAGCCACAAGAAAATCTAAATAAAACTGATTCTCTTTCCTCCTTTTCTCTCTTTCACTGTCCCGCTCTCTTTAAAAATAAAGAAAAAGTACCAGACAAAGAATTTTGAAATCTCCAAAAGAAAAGCACAAATTCACATTTAAGGACAACCCCATTAGTGAATAACAGATTTCTCAGAAGAAATCCTATGGCTAGGAGGACATGTAATGTTGTATTTCATAATTCTGAAGGAAAATAACTGCCAACGAAGATTAACACCCAGCAAAATTATCCAAAATTGGAGAAATGAAGACCTTTCAAAATAAGGAAAAAAAGTACAGAAATTCAGGACCACCAGACCAGTCCTGGAAAAAAAATGCCAAAGGGAATTCAATACCAAGAAGAATAAAGATAACCACCATCAGAGTAGCACATGAAACTATAAATCCCCCTAAATAGTAGATACATAGATGAGAAGTAGTAAATAAACAAATATAATAAACCAGAAAAGAATCAAACATTATAAATACAATAAACCATTGAGCCATAAAGATGAATAAGAATTGAACAAAGACTATTCAAAACAACTAGAGGAAAAATTAACAAAATGATAGGCATAAGCCCATACTTTTCATTAATAACTCCGAATATAAATAGTCTTAATTCTCCAGTTAAATGATAGACAGGTGGAATGGATTTAAAAACAAGGCTCAACAATATACTGCCTACAAGAAGCTTGCCTACCAGTAAGGACACAAAGTCTAGGTGAAAGGTTAGAAAAATGCTATTCCAAGCAAATGGAATCCCAAAACAATATGAAGTGGCTATACTTAATGTGACAAAACGGATAGTTAAAAAAAGTAACAAAGAAGGCTGCTATATAATAATCAGGGGATCAATTTATCAAAAGGATATCATAGTTATCTATCTGCACCTTTTAAGGAAGCACACAATTTTATAAAACAACATTAGCCTTATAAGAGAGCCTCCAATATAAAAATAATTGGGAATTTCAATACCCAATTATTTGGATAATAATTGGGTATTGAATTGAATATCACCAATGAACAGGGCATCCAGACCAAAAAAAAAAGAAAGAAAGAAAGAAAGAAAGAAATAGAGTTAATCCACACTACAGATCAAATGGACTTGACATTTACAGAACATTCCATGCAACATTGTTGCATGAGATTTCCTCTAGAATAGACTATACATTAGGCCACCAACTAAGTCTTAACAAATTAAAAAATATTTGAAACCATATTCTGATCACAAGGAAAGCAAACCAGACCAATGGCAGAGAAACTTTAGAAATTATACAAGTATGTGGTGGCTGACTGATACACTTTTGAACACTGGGTCACTGTGGAGGTCAGAACAGAAATTTAAAAATTCTTTGAAACAAATGAAAATGAAACATGACATACAAAAACCTTTGGGGTACAGCAAAAGTAGTACTAAGTTTATAACAATGAGTGCCTTAAAAATTGAATACAACAGTACATCAAAATGATCATACATCATAACCAAATTCATTTAGCTCTAAGAATGCAAAGATAGCTCAACACACAGAAATGAATAAATATAATCTATCACACAAATAGAATGATGGATGGTCATCTTGAGAGAAGAAAAAAATTTTGATAAAATTTAGCATTTCTTTCTAATAACGTCCCTGAAAAAATTAGTTCTTATTTCAACATAATAAAGACTTATATATGATAAACCCATAGCCAACATCATATTGAATGGGGAAAACTGAAACATCAGGACCAAGACAAGTGTGTCTACTCCTCTCGCCACTGTTATTTGATATAGCACTAGAAATTTTAACCAGAGAAATTAGGCAAAACAAAGAAAAAATTAAAAGCACACAAATAAGAAGGGAGGAAGCCAAATTATCCTCATTCACAGATGATGTGATTAAATACAGAAAAACCTAGACTCCACCAAACTATTATTAGAACTGATAAATCAGTTCAGTAATGTAGTAAGACATAAAATCAATATACAAAATCAGCAAATTTCCTTTAGACCAATACATTTTCTGAAAAATAATGAAAGCAATCCCATTCATAATAGCCATACACAAAAATAAAAACCCTAGGAATATATTCCCTAAAAAAGTGAAAATGAAAACATTGAAGAAAAAAATGGAAAAAGACACTAAGGTGAAAAGACTGCTGATGTTCATGGATTAGGAGAATTAATATTGTTAAAATGTTTATCCTATGCAAAGTATTCTACAGAGTCAATTCAAATCCCATCAAAATACCAAAGACCATTTTTACTAAACTATAAAATGTAGTCCGAGGGGCTGGAGCAGTGGCTCAGTGGTTATGGCACTTGCCTGGCATGTGCGAGTACAGGAGTTCAAATTCCAGCAGCATGTTCACAACCAAGTGTCAGAGCAATGAAAGCCACACGAAAATTGATTCTCTTTCTTACTGTCCCTCTTTCTTACAAAAAAAAAAGAAAAAAAAGTAGTCCTAAAATTCACATGGAAGCATAACAGACACCAAATAGCTAAAACTATCTTGAATAAAAAAGAGCTAAGCTGGAGGCATCACCACCCCCAACTTCAAGTCATGCTATAAAACCATAGTAACAAAAACAGCATGGTACTGGCAGAAAACACACACAAGATAGAAGACCTAGAAATAAATCCACATATACATAGAGAACGCCAACGGATTCTCAGCAAAGATACCAAAAAACATACACTGAAGAAAGGACAGCCTTTTTAATAAACGGTACTACAAAAACTGTATCTAAACATGCAAAAGACTGAAGCTTGAATCCTATCGCTCACTGTATAAAAAACAGCCCCAAATGATTTAAAACTTACTGTAAAATCTGAAACTGCTAGAGGAAAACAGTGGAAACACTTCAAGATATTGGTATAGGTGATGATTTTTTAAAAAGGACACTAAAAGTATAGGAAATAAAAGTAAAACTTTGCAAATGAGATTATATCAAATAGAAAGTTCCTGTACAACAAAGGAAACAACAGAGTGAAGAGACAACCACGGACTGGAAGAAAATGTTTGTCAGCTATTCATTTGATAGAAGGTTAATATGCAAAATATATAAAAAATAAACTTAAAAAAATCCAGTTTAAAAATGGGCAAATGTCTGAATAGATATTCTCAAAAGAAGTACCGCCAATGACTATTATATGAAAAATGATATTATTAGCCAGGAGAGAAATGCAAATTAGAAGTACAATATACTATCTCAATCTACTTAGTATGAGTATTGTAAAAAAAAAAAAAAAAAAACCTGATGAGGATGTAGAGAAAAAGAAATAATTACACACTATGGGTAGCCAATACGGGGAACAGTATTGAGTTTCCT